>CAUYPK010047055.1:0-33451 GCA_963574355.1 Loris lydekkerianus | reverse complement strand
CACTCAATCCTATAATTCCTCTACTAGGTAAATACCCAGAAGACCAAAAATCACATTATAATAAAGATATTTATACCAGAATGTTTATTGCAGCCCAATTCATAATTGCTAAGTCACGGAAAAAGCCCAAGTGCCCATCGACCCACGAATGGACTAGCAAATCGTGGTACATGTATAGCATGGAATATTATGCAGCCTTAAAGAAAGATGGGGATTTTACCTCTTTCATGTTTACATGGATGGAGCTGGAACATATTCTTCTTAGCAAAGTATCTCAGGAATGGAAGAAAAAGTATCCAATGTACTCAGCCCTGCTATGAAGCTAAATTATAGCTTCCTTATGAAGGCTATAACCCAACTATACCACAAGACTATGGGGAAAGGGCCAAGGAAGGGGAAGGGAGGGGGGAGGTTTTGGTGGAGCGAGGGTAATCTGTGGGGCCATATCTACGGTGCATGGTAGAATGGGTACAGGCAATTGCACTAATGTACACAGCTATGATTTAACAATAAAAAACTAAATAAATAAAAAAATAAAGAAATAAAATGGTAGCATACCAGTTCCTTCCCTTCCTCCCCTTTTCCTCCCCTCAAATTGAATTGAATTTTTTCTCTTCTATAGGCTTGTATTAGATCATCTTTTGGCTTCACATTAGTATTAAGTACATTGGATATTTGCTTTTCCATTCTTGTGAGTTTTTAACTAAGAAGAATGTGTTTCAACTCCATCCAGGTTAATAGAAAAGATGTAAGGTCACCATCTTTTTTATGGTGGAAGAATATTCCATGGTATACATATACCACAGTTTGTTAATCCATTCCTGGGTTGATGGGCAGTTAGGTTGTTTTCACATCTTGGTGATTGTAAATTGAGTATGATAAACAATCTACTGCAAATTTCCTTATGATAAAATGATTATACTTATTTTGGGTAGATGCCTGGTAATAGGACTGTGGAATCAAATGGGAGGTCTATTTTGAGTTCTTTGGGATTCTCCGTACTTCTTTCCAAAGAGGCTGTATTAATTTGCAGTTCCACCAACAGTGTAAAAGTGTTCCCTTCTCTCCACACTGGCGCCAGCATTTGCAAAGTTGGGACTTTGTGTTGTAGGCTATTCTCCCTGGTGTTAGGTGATTAGGGTGATTTTGATTTGCATTAGGGACAATGAACAATTTTTCATATGTTTGTTAGACATTCATCTGTCTTCCTCAGAGAAGGTTCTGTTCTCGTCTCTTGCCTAGTGATATACGAGATTGTTTGCTTTTTTTGTTGTTGACTGAGTTCCTTATAGATCCTAGGTATCAAGCTTTTGTCAGATTCATAATGTGCAAACATCTTTTCCCATTCTGAAGGTTGTCTATCTGCTTTAATTGTTGTGTCTTTTTTTTTTTTTCCTTGAGACAAGAGTCATACTCTGTCACCCTGGGTAGTGTGTCATAGCTCAGAGCACCCAAGTAGCTGGGATTACAGGCCCCTTAACACAACACCCAGCTAGTTTTAGAGGTGGGGTCTCACTCCTGCTCAGGCTGGTCTGGAATTCCTGAGCTCAAGTAATTCACCTCCCTGGGCCTACCAGAGTGCTAGGATTACAGGTGTTTTTCATCTTTCTACTCAGGTGATAGATGAAAAACTTCCTTATGACTGAGGAAAAAGAGACAAAAGGGCTTTTATATTCTTAGTGGCATCATAACATTACATAAACATTTACTTAGTTCTTTACATCCTACAGAAAAAGGAAGTTGAAAACTTTCCCCAAAAGATTTCTGTTGTTAATTAAAACATCCTAGGCCAGATGCACTGCATCCCCACCAATGAAGCAGTGAGACAATACCTGGGTGACATAAACATGCAGTTAAAGGTGTTATGACATAGAGCTAACCTGAGGGCTGATGAAAAACCAAAAGCCTTTGGGATAGTCTGTCACCCAGACTAGAGTGCAATAGCATCATCATAGATCACTGCAATCTCAACCCCCTGGGCTCAAGTGATCCTCCCACCTCAGTTTCCTAGATAGCTGGGACCTCGGGTGCATATCACCCAAACAGGCTAATTATAAAACTTTTTATAGAGACATGGTCTTGCTACATTGCTCGGGCTGGTCTAGAACTCCTGACCTCAAGCAATTCTCCCACCTCAGCCTGTCATAGTGCTGGGATTATAGGCATGAGGCACCGGGCCCAGGCTGGGGATTTTTTACTGACATTAAAGTTAACTTAGTAAAGAACAAGATAATGATAATAAAGAACCGGGTGTTAAACTCTTTTTAAAGTTAATATAACTATTTTCAAAAGGTCATTTAATAATACTTAATTATAGTTATTTAAATCATATTTTAAATATGTGTACATACTTAACATATAAAAAATAATAAAAATTTTAAGTACTATTGTAAAGAAGACTAACAGGAGCTTCAAATTCAATAACTTATAGATTCAGATCATGTGACTAAGGCAGCACTGCCCTCTAGTGGAGTATCACACTTTCACTTTAAGGTTTTGATGGATCAATAAGCACCTTTAAAAAGGCTGAATCCACAAAAAATAGTTATGAAGAGACTGCTCTTAAATGGTGAGGGCCATGACCAAATAAGGGCATTCAGTTTAAAGACCATTCCTTGATTTACTCTCAAGTCCCACCGTACAGATAGAGAAACTACAGTCTTGAAGTTTAAAAATTATTTCATCTCAGTCATAAAAATACACGAACCCAAAAGTCTGTGTCTCTGCCATGCTTTCTGCCTATCAGGCAAAAACCACAAACTAAGAATGAACAAACCACCTCTTCATATTTTATCTCAAATGAAGTACCAACTGCCTATAGTGGCAGCACCTACATTCTTCTTCCCAAAGTGCGGCCCCTGTGGACACAATAACAAACCTGTAAGGTCCAGAAAGCCCTAGAAGGGAAATGGCTCCTGAGATTTCTCTATGCACTCTCAGTAAGCAGAACAGGGAGATGGTCTCCCTCTTAGGCTCAGATGTCAATAGAAGCCATGTCACATAAGCAGGAATGCGCTGGTGTGTTATTTCCCTTGTTCTCCGGCAGCACATGGCAGAGTTAAGATTCAGGATTGGTCATCAGGCCCAGCCAACCCTAGGAAACATATGTGACATACAGGAAACACTCTAGTTCCCTAAGGGAAAACGAGATGTTGTGGGAGGCAAAACCAGAGAACAGCGACCCATCATGTTTGTGTGAAGAATAGTAGTAGATTATATTTGCAAAGGAATTTTTTTTTCTGTTTTTAAGACAGTCTCATTCTGTCCCTCTGGGTAGAGTGCCATGGCATCATCATAGCTCACAGCAACCTCAAACTCTAGGGCTCAATAGCTCCTTCGGCCTCAGCCTCCCTAGTAGCTGGGACTTCAGGCACCTGCCACAACTCTGAGACAGTTTTTTCTATTTTTAGTAGATCTGGGGTCTTGATTCTGCTCAGGCTGCTCTGAACTCCTTAGCTCAGGCAATCCACCCACCTAGGTCTCCCATACTTGCAAAGGATTTATACACTGAAAAGTATTTTCACAAATATCTCATTTGCTGCTTTAGTTATGACCCTGCAGGCCTTTATTCCAAGATAACAGACTAAGAAGACTGAGAAGTTAAATGGATTGTGTTACCTAGATTTAGAAGCAGACTCAAGACCCATCTAAAGATCAACTGTTTTTCCCACAACACCTGTGACTCCCAAGCACATACTGGTCAGACTGTGAGGGGAGGAGCCCTCTAGGCAGTCACAGTCAGAGCAGCAGAAAGAGAGTAAAACAGATGATATGGGAGGTAGCTAGGTAATAAAGACTGAAGACTGTTAAACTGAAAAAAAAAAAAAAACAGATGATATGCAAAGGCTTTTTACAAATCCAAATAGTAGCCTGGGCATGAGGTGGCTCATGCCTGTAATCCTAGTGCTCTGGTAGGCTGAAGTGGGTGGATCACCTGAGCTCAGGAGTTGCAGACCAGCCTGAGCAAGAGAGAGATCCCGTCTCTAATAAAATTAGAAACATAACTGGGCATTGTGGTGGGCACCTGTAGTCCTAGCACTTGGGAGGCTAAGACAAGAGGACTGCTTGAGCCTAGGAGTTTGAGGTTGCTGCGAACTATGATGACACCAAGACACTTCGCCAGGGGTGACAGAGTAAGATTCTGTCAAAAAAAAACAAAACATCCCAATAGTCACAGAATGAAAAAGCAAAGAAGCCTTAGACCACTTAAAATAGAGAAAAATAGATTAAAAACTTGAAAAGTGCCTCAGGTAACCACTGTATTTCTATTAAAATATATTCATTATATTCTGCCAAAGAAGCAGGAATTTAAAGTATGCATTTTAGAAGGAATGCTACTCCCCAAACTGCTAAAAACCTTTTCTTAAGGAGATAAACTTTCCACCTTCCTTCCAATAACCTGGATAAACAAGGCTCTGCTTCTTTAATGTCTCTTCATGATAATGGCAATTAATCAATCTCTTTCTCATCCCACACTCTCATTTTTCCCTGTTTACTTACAGTTTGAATAAGTAGGCTTGTACTTTTGTTTACTTTTCGAATCCTATGAGTTTATTTGCATTGCAAAATTTATTCTTATTAATGAAGGAAAATGATGGATCCAGAAAGGTATAGAACCTACATGTAACAGACACATTTCTGAGACTCTGCAGCTCACACTGTCTCTTTATTCACAGGGGTAGGCCCTGGGTTTACATCCTGGAACCACTGTGGCTGTATCTGACTAGAGCAGGGGCAGACTGTCCCAAACAGAGTCCATCACAAACTTCCTCACAGCAAAAAACCCAAATACAATAATTTGGATTTGCTAGCTAGATTGTGTTTCTATTGCTCAGAACCAAAAAGCTTGTAATGATACATTTTACCTATTTATTTAGTTTATTCTCTGCTTCCCCACACTGAATTGCTTAGAAGGACAGATTTGTGTCTGTTTTGTTCACTGTTACAGCCCAACTGCCTAGAACAATGCCTAGCCCGTCCATACTAGATACCCAAATGTGTTTGTGTAAAAATGAATATTTTGAGCCTTTACTTTAAGAAGTTTTCCCCATTTTAAGTTTTTTTTTTATTTGTACCAGAATGTTTATTGCACCCCAATTCATAATTGCCAAGTCATAGAAGAAGCCCAAGTGCTCATCAACCCACGAATGGATTAATAAATTGTGGTATATGTACGCCATGGAATATTATGCAGCCTTAAAAAAGAGGAGACTTTACCTCTTTCATATTTACATGGATGGAGCTGGAACATATTCTTCTTAGCTAAGTATCTCAAGAATAGAAGAAAAAGTATCCAGTGTACTCAGCCCTACTATGAAACCAATTTATAGCTTTCATATGAAAGCTATAACCCAACTATAGCCCAAGAAGAAGGGGAAAGAGGAGAGGGAGGGGAGGGAGGAGCATATGTGGAGGTAGGGTAACTGGTGGGACCACACCTACAGTGCATTTTGTAAGGCTACAAGTTAAATCTACTAAAGTGTAGAATATAAATGTTTTAACGCAATAACTAGGAAAATGCAGTGAAGGCTATGTTAACCAGTTGGATGAAAGTATTTTAAATTGTATATAAAACAAGCACATTGTACCCCATAATTGCATTAATGTACACAGCTATGATTTAATTAAAAAAATAAAAAGGAAAAAAGTGGTCTTTTCCTATATCATCCCTTTGAATGAGACATAAAAAAAATGTTCACTACAATAATCTCAGACTACTTTTATATAAAAACTTCAAAATACATAAAGCACATATTTCAGCTTTCAAAGGTGCCATTTAGATTGCACATATTAAAAAGCTACAGCATAGCTCACAATGGCACAAATATGCCTAACACATGAACACTCTTAATATTTCATCCTTTGTTAATAGAAAGAACTGTATGGTTTGAAACTTGCTTTATCTTATGTGTGGTCATTAAAACTAAATAAGTAATTCAAGTATGGTCATATAAAGGCAGGCAATTAATCCAATCTCACTATAAAACTTAAAGCCATAAAAATAAAGGAAGAAAACTCGGTTTCTCTACCTTTCATTACATAGGTAGATACCAGGACCTTACTGTAAAAAATACAACAATTCTTACATATGTTTCCCTAGAACATAATGGAGTTTCAGAAACTACAAAAGATGTCTGGCTCGGCGCCTGTGGCTCAAGCAGCTAAGGCAACAGCCACATACACCTAAGCTGGTGGGTTCAAATCCAGCCCTGACCCACCAAAGAACAATGACAGCTGCAACCAAAAAATAGCCAGGCATTGTAGCAGGCACCTGTAGACCCAGCTACTTGGGAGATACAGGCAGAATCATCGCTTGAGCCCAGGAGTTGGAGTTTGCTGTGAGCTATGACGCCATGGCACTCTACCCAGGGCAAGAGCTTGAGGCTCTGTCTCAAAAAAAAAAAAGATGTCATGATCCATAGTTGACTTCTTCAAATGCTTTTCTTGCCCATTTCAATTCTTTATTTAGTGTAAGCAAGTCTTTAACCCTAGCAAACTTCCTGGGATCCTTTCAAATCAACATGATATATTCAACTTGTACTCGACCTTGTCTGCCAATAGACATGGCCTTGTGAGTCATTTCAACAATGAACTCTATGAGGATTCTGGTCATCTCCAAAGCCGTACATCATACATCTCAATTCCTCAGAAAAATGTCTTTGTCTTTTACACTGTCCACCTTCTGAACCTCCTCCAATTTCTTCATTTTCTTCCTCACAAGCAGGGTCTTCCTCCTCATCTGCCACCCCATCAGCCTGCCAGCCTACAGTACCCAGCAGGCTCCTTCTCAACAGGTTTCAGGACTTCTACAGCCTCACTTCTGGTGACTTCCACATTAAAGTGAGTTTTTATTTTATTTTATTTTATTTTTTAACTAAAATAGTTAACAGTTTTATTTTCACATTTCATAATACAAATGGAAACTACCCCTTTTTTGAGTTTACTTCTTCCCTTCAAAACTATTCTCTCTTTGACAGGAAAGAAGAGCAAGTCTTCTTACCATGCTATTAAAACACCCAGAGTTACAGCACCACAAGTTTCACCCAGTGAAACAGAACAAGTCATATGAAACTGACATAAAGAAAATTCTCCTCTACCCCTATCTGTCTGGTCAAGTCATTCCAGGATGAGTGGCCCCCAACATGGGACCAGCAGATCTTATCATAGGGGGCCCAGGCATCATTGGCATGTGATCTCCCATGGGTGGCCTCATTCCAAGAGCAGGTTCCACTGGCATCATCCCAGGAGGAGGAGGACTCATCATCGGCATCATGGGAGGGCCCCACATATGGGTTGCTGGCATCATACCAGGATGAGGACCCGGAAGATTGGGCGGAGGTGGAATCAGTGTCCCTGCAGGAGGAGGAGCAGAGAATGGAGTGGAGTAGGAGGTACTTTTCCTTGTTGAAATGCAGCTGTTGTTTTGTCAGTCCAGCTCTGGGCCTGTTCTTCCATCCATTTCTGATAGTTCCCTCACATTCTCTTTGTGCTTCCTCCCACTGCAGTGTCTTTCTCACAGATGGAGAGTCATGGGTGAAATATATACCATGGTAGTCACAATAAAACTTGGGCATATTCCCTCCTAGCCGTTGGTGACTCCTTTCTAATGTGAATTAACGTGAAAACAAGCCTCCATCCCAGTGTGGGAGGAAAGAACGGTAGAGCAGAGGGAAAGGAAGTCTGCTCTATTGGTAATAAAGCTCCAAGTTCATCATGTGAACTTGATGAACCACTTCTTAAGGACATCTTGTTCCAACAGGCGCGAGTTTGAGATGCAATCAGCTTCTTAAGGTCCCCAAAAGTGTCATGGGTGTTGCATTTAATGCGGACCTTCTTCCCCACCTGGTCATTGCAAACAACCTCAATCATCACAACTGGAGCTCCAAATTCAAACTTCCAACCTGCAGACATGACAACCTGCACTGAAGCCTCAAGTGCTCTGCTGGACAAAATTTTAAAAACCACAAGAGATTCTTTTGCAATCTCCACACATTTGAAAACCACTGGAAGGCACATCCAATCTCCACTTCAGCCTATCAGAGCAACCCCCATTTTAAGTTTTATGTGGTGTACACATTTTATTTGCTGAAGAGAGAAGGCTCAGACCTGTAGTTTGGTCTTTACCATTCTTCTACACAATATTCCAAAGATCTTCAAATTTATCCTTTCTCAAATATCTATTTCTCAGGCTTCTTTCTGTACCTAAAAGAGTCTCCTCCTCCTTCCTCAGTCAGCACTTCAGCATTGCATCTGCTATATACGGTGTTCTGAATTACCCTCATTACAGCAGGATAAGCCTTCATTTCCCTTGCTTCCCTTCTCTTTCATCCTCCAAAATGTTATATCACAGGCAGAACTGGGCCATCTAGAGATGAATGGGAGAAAACTTGAGCCCTGCTTCACAAACTCCAGAATTTAAATGGTGTCAGCAAGGAATAAAGAGGTGCTGGGGAAGCTTAATGACCCCATCATACACCAATCATGTTCCCAACAGCAGCAAAACGTGTGCTTGCTACTCAGGAAGTCCAACAGCCCAATGCTCCTCCCAATCTCTTCACTAAGGGCTAAGGAAACATACGAATGGCAAAAAAGATGGCTTACTACGTCTTTATACTTCCTCAATACTGTTCTAGCTCCGGCTCGGTGCCTGTAACTCAGTAGTTACGGCACCAGCCACATATCCTGGGGCTGGTAGGTTCGAACCTGGCAGAGCGCCTGCCAAACAATGACAACTGCAACAAAAAAATAGCCAGGCATTGCGGTGGGCACCTGTAGTCCCAGGTACTCGAGAGGCTGAGGCAGGAGAATTGTTTAAGCCCAGGAGTTAGAGGTTGCTGTGAGCTGTGATGCCGACGCCATGGCAGTCTACCGATGGTGACATAGTGAGTACTTTGTCTCAAAAAAAAAAAAAAAAAATTACTGTTCTAGCTCCTAAAGCAGCACCATTCACCTGCTCTGCTTTATTAGTAAGATAGATAATTCCTATTTCTCTATATTGTTAAGAAGGAATCATCACTATTGTAACCACCTACCTAAACTGTAGAACCTGAGCTTTTGGCTAAGATAAAATAATCTATTAAACCTTCAGGCAGACCTTTTAAATAAAGGCAGAAGTGCTAAATAATTCAAAGTGTTCCTACATAAACCCCAAGTCCAGATTACACATTCAAATGGAGACATACATAAAGAAATAGACACTTCTTTAGAAGTAGAAAAAAATCCCCTCCAAAATAGTTATAAAATTTAGCGTTTATGCTTTGAATTATTTAGTTAAAAACAAAATAAAAGAGACTTCAGATAATTTTAAATCCCCCACATAAAAACCAAGCGAGGGAGCCAAAAAGGAGGGGTTTATTTATAAGAAACATCACAAATATGTGTAATAATGAGCAACTGGCCTTATTCCTACATTTTATTCACAATTCTTTATACTGGTTCATTTTCTCATGCCACCTTTTTCTTGTTGAAATTTCTCAATGTCACTTGTTAGGCTTAAATGCTTACAGTTTTCTCTCTCTCCTCTCTCTCGTCTCTCTTCTCTCTCTCTCTTTCTTTTTTGAGACAGAGTCTCACTTTGCCGCCCTTGGTAGTAGAGTATTGTGGTGTCAGAGCTCACAGCAACCTCAAACTCTTGGGCTCAAGCGACTCTCCTGCCTCAGCCTCCCAAGTAGCTGGGACTATAAGTGCCTGCCACAACACCCAGCTATGTTTTTTTTTTAATTTGATTTATTTTTTTGAGACAGAGTCTCACTACGTCACCCTCGGTAGAGTGCTGTGGTGTCACGGCTCACAGCAACCTCAAACTTTTGGGCTTAAGAGATTCTCTTGCCTCAGTCTCCCAAGTAGCTGGGACTACAGACACTCGCCACAACGCCTGGCTATTTTTTTGTTGTAGTTGTCACTGCTGTTTGGCAGACCCTGGGCTGGGTTCAAACCCACCAGCCTCGTATGTGGCTGGTGCCCTACGGGCTGAGCTACAGGCACCAAGCCCCAGCTGTTTTTAGAGATGAGGTCTTGCTCTTCTCAGCTTAGTCTTTAATCCGTGAGCTCAGGCAATTCACCCACCTCAGTCTCCCAGAATGCTAGGATTTTTTAGAAGTAGAAACACACACACTCATCGCCAAAACAGTTATAAATAAATCATCCCACTGTGCCCGTCAGTTTTCTTTCCATATTGTGGCCACTCATTAGCTAAATCTTACTTCCCTGCACTCTGAGTATTCTAAAAACAAATGCTCTACAAGCCCTCATGCTGCACTTTGAACATGTTGAGCGCACTCATGCATGCAACCTGACAAAGGCAAACAACTTCTGCCGTTCCATTCACAAAGAATTCTTCTCATTTTCAGCCCTCCCTTCCAGGAAGTCCTGACTTTGGTGATTAAGGCAAGAAGCAAACCTCTTTTAATCCACTGGGTGAGAGCTGCTTGCTGCTCTCCACCTCTCCTTCATACAACGCTGAACACAAAGGGCAAAGAATCGTGGTGTCACCCTTACACCACTTCACACAACTGCGGAGTGTGTAGAGAGTCCAGAACAGAAGGGAAGGAAGCAGGGTGACTGTTACACAGGGCTTGTGTGATTTCAATGACATTCATCAGGTTTTAGATGTTCTTCTACTGCAAAATCACAGACTAAGAAAATGAAGGGGCTTGGTGCCCATGCTCAGTGGTTAGGGCATCAGCCACATGCCCAGGCCTGGTGGGTTCGATCCTGGCCAGGGCCTGCTAAACAACCGTAACAATAACAACAACAAAAAGCCAGGCATTGTAGCAGGCACCAGCTACTTGGAGGCTAAGGCAAGAGAATCACTTAAGCCCAAGAGTTTGAGGTTGCTATGAGCTGGGATGCCAGGGACACTACCAAGGGCAACATAATAACACTCTATCTCAAAAAAAAAAAAAAAGGCAACTTTAAGAAGTAAAAACAGGGCCCAGTCTTGCCTTCCTATAATAAATGAGCAGTTGAGACTGGTCAATCCTCTTGCAAGGCAACTCTCCACCACATGTCCCACAAACAATGCTCCTCAAACTACAGAAGCTGGATTAGCAAACTCTCTGTCATCACTGTAATTCACTAGATCCTGCACAATTGACTACCACTTCTTCAATTCTCAACAGGCTGCTCTCCAGTCTTCTCTGCTTCTGCCATAAACAAGCTACTGTTAGGATGGCAAAACTGTGTCATTAGTTCAGGCGCATACTTTAATTGTACTGCTTCTTGTTTGAGATATAATAATAACTTTTCACTCGGAATCGGACATTTCAAATTTAATGACCTAAAATGAGAAGGAGACTGAGTGGAGATTACTTCAATAATGAAAACCCCAAAGTGGGCCAGGATAAAAACCCCAAAAGTCTTTATAGAAAGTATGGATTAGAGAGAATAGAGTCACAGCATATTTGTGATTTAAAGTAACAGGTCTTAGTTGCTGATTACATGCAAAGGATTAGAAAATAAAAAAAGTAAGCAGACACTGGCATGCATGTGGAGAGAAGGCAACACTTTTATACTGCTGGTGGGATTGCAAACTAAATACAATCTTTATGGAAAGAAGTATGGAGAATTCTCAAAGAACTAAAAGTCGACCTTCCATTTGATTCTGCAATCCCATTACTAGATCTCTACCCAGAAGAACAAAAATAATTTTACCACAAGGACATTTGCACTAGAATGTTTTTTGCAGCTCAATTCACAAATGCCAAATCATTGTAGCAATCCAAATGCCCATCAACCCATGAATGGAATAACGATTTGTGGTGTATGTACACCATGGAGTACTATTCAGTCATAAGAAAAGATGGAGATTTTACATGTCTTGTGTTTACCTAGATGGAGTTGAAATACATTCTTCTTAGTAAAATATCTCAAAAGAATGGAAAAAAAAAATTCAGTGTATTCAATACTAATATTAAGCCAATATATAAATAACTACATGCCCACACGAAAGATAAAACACAAATGTAGTCTAGCAAGTGGGACAGGAGAGGAAGAGAGAGGAGGGAAGGTGATTGTTGGGATTTCACCTAATATGAACAATGTGAAGGGCCTCAGCACACCTTGAGTGAAGGGTTCAACTACAACTTGAATTTTACCTTGGAATTGAAAACAATGTAACCTAAACATCTGTATCCTCATATTAACTTGAAATTAAAAAAAAAAAAAAGAAAGAAAACAGAAAAAGCAGAAATGAGCACCAGGTTACTAACTAAAGTAACTAGGCTAATGGTGGTGCAACTGGGATCTTGGCAGAAGGAGAAAGGATGCTGAGCTCAGTTCTGAACACACTGATTTGAGGTACCTTGGGGACACTCAGATGGAGCTATCCAGCAAGAAGGAAGACAGAAATATGGATCTACATCTGCAAATCCAGGGTGAGGCTGGAGACAGAGATAAGATCACTGCTCAGCATACAGTCAAAGCCACGGGGCTGGGGGAAGGGGGTCCTACAGGTAATGGAGATGGACTGGTCGGGGAGACAGAAAGACCAGGAAGGAAAAAAAAAAGAGCAGATGCAACAGCCACCAACATTTTCTCAGAAACACAACACTATTTTCATCCTCATCGGTCTTGTCAACAACAACTTTCTCAAACATTCCAATGTTCTTTATTTATATACCATCTGTTTCACAAATATTTGAGGAAGCTTATGGTAAAGACACAATTAAACAGTGACATAAAAATGAAATGAATAAATCAGACCAATAAAATACAAATTATATTAGCAGGTCAAAACAAAAGCAGACTGGAGAACAAAGGAGGATTAGAATACAATTATCCAAGTCAAAGAGGACTACAGAGAGGTTACCTTAGAGCTGCAAGTTTAGCTTTGAGCTTTCTAGGGGCCAAAATAAAAAGAGGTAAGTCAGTTACCGACATAAGAAGAAACTAAGGTAGGTCCTCACTTAATGTTATCAATATTCTTGGGAACTGCAACTTTAATATTGATATAACAAACTAATTTTGCCATAAGCTAATTAATATAAACAAGAATTAAGTTCCTAAGGTATACTTCTGGTCACAAAAACATCAAGCACTTCTAATAGTAAACAATGAAATAAATGTAAGCTACCCTTACACTTAAGAAGGATTAGTAGTGGGCAGCGCCTGTGCCTCAGTGGGTAGGGCGCAGGCCCCATGTACTGAGGGTTTCGGGTTTGAACCTGGCCCCAGCCAAACTGCAACAAAAAATAGCCGGGCATTGTGGCAGGCACCTGTAGTCCCAGTTATTTGGGAGGCTGAGACAAGAGAATTGTCTAAGCCCAGGAGTTGGAGGTTGCTGTGAGCTGTGACGCCACAGCACTCTACCGAGGGCGACAAAGTGAAACTCTGTCTCCAAAAAAAAGAAAGACTAATAAAAATGACATCATTCTTTATCCAAGTTTTGGTGAATCACTGAGTGACAGCCATCACAATGGTGATGGGTTAAATCAAGGAACAAATGTTGTAAAGCAAAACTTGTAAGAAGTACTTCCTATCACTGCACAGTTCAAAAACAATCACAAACACAGCATGCTTGCTGAGCACTTGTGTGCCACATCATTTATTTTGATGCATTTTGTGAATTTTTTTTTACAATAATTTGTTGTCTTTCACTCATTTTTCAACCTGCTTATTCCAATACAAGGTCACAGATGACCTGAGTCTGTTCTGGCATTTTAGGGCACAGGGTGGGAACTGACCAGGGAAAGGACACCATTCCACTACAGGGCACACTCACACACACATACTCACTCCAACTGGGACAATTTAGATAGGCCAAATTAACCTAATATGTGCATCTTCACAGTGTGGGTGGAAACCAGAATACCCAGGGAAAATCCATGAACACAAAGAAGAAAACATGTAAAAACAGACAGTGGCCCAGCCCGGAATTGATTTTTTCTTCTTTTTAACATTATAACAAACAACATTGAATGAACCATTATTGGAGGACCTACTGTATACTATTTCTCAGGATTAACTGATTTGCCCAAGATTGCCTAGTTATGGCTCAGCACTTGTAGCACAGTGGTTATAGCGCCAGCCATATACACCCAGGGTGGCGAGTTTGAACCCGGCCCGGGCCAGCTAAACAACAATGATGGCTGCAACCAAAAAATAGCCAGGTGTTGTGGTGGGCGCTTGTAGTTCCAGCTACTTGGGAGGCTCAGGCAAGAGAATCGCTTAAGCCCAAGAGTTGGAGGTTGCTGTGAACTGTGATGCCACAGCACTCTACCGAGGGCAACATAGTGAGACTCTGTCTCAACAAACAAACAAAAAAAAGATTGCCCAGTTAAAAGATAAATGGTTTCTTCCACTCTACCAACCTATTTCAACATGCAAATACTCTACAGCTAGCTTGATTTTCATTGCAAGGGTGGAATGGCAGAGAGTGAACTGGACTAGGAACAGGATACCTGGTTCTAGTACTGGCTCTTTTACTAACCATAAATGTATGGCAGGTCATTTAAATACTTAGTGCCTTGTTTTCTCAACTACAAAATAAGTGCTGTCAATGAACTAGGATCAACTAATGCAGGGTTTCTATACAGTTCATGCAATTTAAAATAGCCCTCTACTTTAAATTGTGCACAAACTTTATAGACGCCCTATATAAGAAATATCGCGTTTGTGCTGTAATTCTCCACTTCGGCACACTTCAACAGACACTGCTCATCAATCACAAAACTCTTTTCTGTAGAACCTGGAAAAGACCTCAAAATCCTGCTCAGCAGTGTTCCAAGCAGTCATCCCTCAACCAACATGGACATGCTCTGTAAAGAGCCTCTAGGGCCATGGTTTATGTCATACCTATGATATTCTCTCTTGAATGAGGAAGGCTGAGGGTGATTTGACTGCAGCTGTTAAGGTGGGCAGATATGAAATAAAGCTCTTTTTGGAGTTATTTTTAAATTTCTAAAAATACTTTGATATGCTGTAATTAAAACTCACATGTCAAAATAACACTACTGATTAAAACAAAACACTTCCAATTCATCTACCAGAGGAAATCTAGGAAAGGCATGGTAGCATACATCAAGCTGAAAATCTTCACGAATAACTCAAACTTCAAAGGCATCTGATTTTCTTGTATTTTACTTTCCAATGTATATTATGAGCATTTCCACAAAATGCTCTAAACAACAGTAGAGACATTTAACCAAACCTTCACCTACCCATCACCCGGCTTCAACCACCATCAACATTTTGCCACATGTGTTCACAGGATCTAACCTTCAAGGTCAAGGCTTCTGGGGCTAGAGTTCAAATACTTCTGGCAAAATTTAGCTTCCTATAGAAATATACTTGGGTCCGTGAGTTCATGCATGAGCATATGTATAAACACAGTAACTTCCAGTATTAAAAGAAAGAGCTGGAAAGAGATTTTTCTCTAGCTTTTTGGTACTCAAAGTGTGGATCCTGATCAAAAGTATCAGTATCACCGGGGAGCTTGTCAGAACCACAGAATCTCAGGTTCCATCCCAAACTTACTGAGTCAGAATTTGCATTTTAACAAAATCCCTAGGTAATGAAGAATTGTTCTACTCTAAACCACCATAACTGTCCTCTAGAAAACGTTTCCTAACTATGTGGTTCTGAAGATCTGAGCAAGAAATTGAAGTATGAAAACATAGTGTCTTGGCTGGGCGCCTGCAGCTCAGTGATTAGGGCGCTGGCCACATGTACCTGGGCTTGTGGGGTCAAACCTGGCCCAGGCCTGCTAAAAAAAAAAAAAAAAAAACAAGCTGGGCTTTGTAGTGGGTGCCTGTAATCCCAGCTATGAGGGAGGCTGAGGCAAGAGAATGGCTTGAGCCCAAGAGTCTGAGGTTGCTGTGAGCTGTGACACCACAGCACTGTACTGAGTGCAACAAAGTGAGACTCTGTCTCAAAAAAAAGAAAGAAAGAAAATATAGTGTCTCTCTCTCTCTCTCTGTTTTTTTTTTTTTTTGAGACAGAGCATCACTCTATTACCCAGGCTAGAGTGCCCTGGCCTCAGCCTGGCTTACAGCAACCTCAAACTCGTATGTTCAAGCAATCCTATCTCAACCTCCAGAGTAGCGGGGACTTCAAGTGCCCACAATGCCTGGCTAGTTTTTCTATTTTTAGTAGAGACAGGATCTTACTTTGCTCAGACTGGTCTCAAACTCCTGAGCTCAAGTGATCTTCCCACCTTGCCTTCCCAGTGTGCTAGGGTTACAGACATGAGCTACCGTGCCTGGCCTATAATGTCCACTTGATTTGGTAAAATAATTTGCCATTTACCAGTAAAATTCAAAGGTATATCATTTACGATCTAGTGATTCTACTTTCCAATACCTACCCTAGAGAAATACTCACATGTATGCTTAAATAATAGGATATTACAAAGATGTTTACTGCAGCACTGTTTGGAATTGGAAACAACCTGTCCATCTGTCAATAGGCAAATAACAAAATAAGCAGTACAGTATGGTAAATAGAGGTCAAAGGGAATGAGTCAGATCATGGAAAGTTCTCATAGATGTATGTTGAGTGAAAAAAGCCAATTATTGAATGTTCCACTTAGCCAATTATTGAATACTGAATGACAACATTTGTTTAAACAAAAGAAACATAAGTGCTTCATTATGTACTTTCCCTGGATACTTATTTAAATATGCAAGTGTAAAAGAGGAGAAAAGGTCTCAAAAGAAGGGTAACAAAAGGAAAGGGTAGGGCAGACACAGGAGCGAGCTCATGCCAACAATTCCAGCACCTAGGGAGCCTGAAGCCAGAGGATCACCTGAGGCCAAGAATTCAAGACAGACATGAGCAACACAGCAAGACCTTGTCTCTACAAATAACAGAAACATCAGGAGGGCATGGTGGTGCATGCCTGCAGTCCTAGCTACTCGGGAGGCCCAGGTAGGAAGATCCCTTGAGCCCAGGAATTTGAAGTTGTGATGAGCTATGATGATGCCACTGTACTCAAGCCAGGGGGACAGTATGAGACCTTGTCTCAAAAAAATAAAATAAATAAAATAAAATAAAATAAAAAAGAAAGAAAATGGTCACAACTGAGAAGGATTGGGGGTTGGGGGGTCTGTGAATATAAGTGGGGTGGGGGGTTAAAAGATGATTATATTGTTCTACCTATTTCCTTACTTACTAAAAGGAAAATGCATTACCTGTGGGACAAATATTTCTCGAGGAACTATATAATTTCTTACACAAAATGAACTTATGTAAAGAAAATGTAGTCAAGAGAAAGCTGCAGAAAGTTGGACAGAAAGTTTAAAGACCTTTGCAAACCGTAGTTATTTGAAAATTAGATACGCTAGCATGCATCTCTATGATGGACCACTTTTTCTCACTATTTTCTTCAATACATGCATTCAACTAATTCTGGGTATATTTTACACTATTTAAAAATGTCTTCAGGACACCCATGGTGGCTCACACCTGTAATCCTTGTACCCTGGGAGGCCAAGACAGTAGGTTTGCTTGAGCTCAGGAATTGGAGAACAGCCTGAGCAAGAGCAAAACCCCATCTCTACTAAAAACAGAAAACTAGCTGGGTGCTGTGGCAGGCACCTGTAGTCCCAGCTACTCAGGAGAGAGGATGAGGCAAGAGGATCACTTTAACCCAGGAGTCTGAGGTTGCGGTGAGCTAGGATAATGCTGTGGCACTCTACTCAGGACAACAACAACAAAACAAGTCTTCAAAAGCATATGTTCATTTGGGGGGTATATCTGCATTCCTTTCGTTTGTTTAGGTGCACTGAAAACACATTAAATCATATATGTGACTATTCCTATTGCTGTACATTCCACAGATGATTCATACTAGCTAAATGAATTAACTCAACAAAAGTACACAGAGCACATATTGTCCTATTTTATAGCAGAAGAAACCAGCTCAGAAAGGTTGGAGAAGGAGGAAAGGGAGGGGAGGGAGGGGGGAGGTGGGTGCAGAGGAAGGGTCATTGGTGGGATTACACCTGCAGTGAATCTTACAAGGGTATATGTGAAACTTATTAAATGTAGAATGTAAATGTCTTAACACAATAACTAAGAAAATTCCAGGAAGGCTATGTTAACCAGTGTGATGAAAATGTGTCAAACAGTCTATAAAAGCAGTGTATGGTGCTCTATGATCGCAATAATGTACACAGCTATGATTTAATAAAAAAAAAAAAGAAAAGAAAGAAAGAAAGAAAGGAAGGAAGGAAGGAAGGAAGGAAGGAAGGAAGGAAGGAAGGAAGGAAGGAAGGAAGGAAGGAAGGAAGGTTGGGTGATGTGCCCAAGGACCGTTTAGGTAATAAGCAGCAAAGCTAGACCCTGGCTCACACCTTATAATTCCAAGTCCTCTGCCATTTCAATTATACCACATTTGCTATATTCCAGCAAACACCTACCCACATTTTAAAACAGTTTTTAGACAGCTTCAGATTGGAAATTCACAAAGAAATAGTAGAATTCAAATAATATGTACACTTTGGTGATCTCAAATCAAATTATTTGTTTGAAGATTTTGCTTTTCCAATACCTTGCTTTTAATGTGATAAAGAACAGCCCCCTAAAAGACCCAGGTTTGTCTCAGCCTGTTTCAGCCTTAGTCCCCCGCATGTTGCTCCCCATGGTTAATTTTCAAAGGCAGCTTTCAGAATAGAACAGGGAAGTTCTCTGAGTTCCTCCCAACCCTGTAGCAATAGCTAAACAATGGTGGAAAGCTTACCTAAACAGAGGTTCCCAAGCTACTGAGTCTCTTAAGTTTGTCCTCCTGCCAACCACCACATTGTATGCCATGCAGACGCCACACTGTAGCCCCCTGACTGTAACTCTGCCCCAGCTAACTGCCACATTCTGCTTTTGTTTTTGCTTGCTTGCTTGCATGGCAACAAAAAAGGTATAAAAGACAACCTGCTTTTTTCATCAGGGCCATTTGTCCTTTGGGGCAGCGACCCGCCTGAGCAGGTGTAATAAATCATCATCTGATTTACACCTGAAGTGGGGTCCGAGTCTTTCTTATAAATGGCATGAGTACAACATTAAAAGCTCAAGGCTCACAAATGGATTAATAAATTGTGGTATATGTACACCATGGAATATTATGCAGCCTTAAAGAAAGATGGAGACTTTACCTCTCTCATGAAAGTTTACATGGATGGAGCTGGAACATATTCTTCTTAGTAAAGTATCTCAAGAATGGAAGAAAAAATATCCAATGTACTCAGCCCTACTATGAAACTAATTTATGGCTTTCATATGAAAATTAAAACCCAGTTATAACCTAAGAATATGGGGAAAGGGGAGAGGGAAGAGAAGGGAGGATGGGCGGAGGGAGGGTGATTGGTGGGATCACACCTACGGTGCATCTTACAAGGGTATATGTGAAACTTAGTAAATGTAGAATATAAATGTCTTAACACAGTAACTAAGAAAATGCCAGGAAGGCTATGTTAGGCAGTGTGATGAAAATGTGTCAAATGGTCTATAAAACCAGTGTATGGTGTCCCATGATTACATTAATGTGCGCAGCTATGATTTAATAATAAATTGAAAAAAAAAATAGAACAGAATTTACAAGGTGTTGTACAAAAAAAAAAGCTCAAGGAGATGATATTGAAGAAACAAACAAAAAACCATTGCCATCCGATCCCCTCCATAAAGTAGAATAATGATAAATTCTAGCTATTCTGACTTTTTAAATTTTTGTCTGTTTTAATTTATTATGGAAAAGAAATAAAAAAGTAAGGTAACTATATATCCATCTCCCAGACTTAACAATTATAGTGCATTAGAAAAATTCTAGTGACAATATAAACAGTGTTTGGGGAATTGGGAAAAGAAGAATCTAGTTATATACCATTAATAATAGGCTGGAAATTTCCATGTTTTTTTTAAAGAAAGTGACATAAGATACCTAGAAACTATTCATGTGAAATATTATTCTCAGTCTGACTTACAGGCTTTGTGAGCTTTTTTTTTTTTTGAGACAGAGCCTCAACTCTGTTGCCTCAGGCTAGAGTTCCCTGGCCTCAGCCTAGCTCAAAGCAACCTCAAACTCTTGGGCTCAAGAGATCCTCCTGCCTCAGCCATCCAATTAGCTGTAACTATGGGTGCCCACTACAACGCCCAACTAATGTTTCTATTTTTAGTAGAGAGAGATGGGTTTTACTCTTGCTCAGCTTGGTCTAGAACATCTGAGCTCAAAGAATTCTCCTGACTTAAGCCTCCCAGAGTGCCCAGGATTATAGGCGTGAGCCACTCAATTAGCCTAAACTTTTTTTTTTTAAGGCTTGGTGTTAAACAAGCTTACAAGGTCACAATACACCTTAGATGTTAAAATAATACAACTGAATTATTTATTTATTTTTGAAAGAGTCTCACTTTGTCACCCTTGGTAGAGTCCTGTGGCATCACAGCTCACAGCAATCTCAAACTCTTGGGTTCAAGCAATTCTCCTGGG
Source organism: Loris lydekkerianus (assembly GCA_963574355.1). NCBI lineage: Eukaryota > Metazoa > Chordata > Mammalia > Primates > Lorisidae > Loris > Loris lydekkerianus. The sequence goes on along the minus strand of CAUYPK010047055.1, from coordinate 13,038 downwards.
TCAGCCTCCTGAGTAGCTGGGATTACAGGCACCCACCACAATGCCTGGCTATTTTTTAGAGATGAGGTCTCACTCTGGCTTAGGCTAGTCTCAAACCCATGAGCTCAGGCAATCCACCTGCCTCAGCCTCTCAAGTGCTAGGATTACAGGTGTAAGCTACCCCACCCAGCCTCTTTTTTTTTTTTTTTTTTTGGGAGACAGAGTCTCACTCCGTCACCCTGGGTAGAGTGCCATGTCATCATAGCTCACAGCAACCTCAAACTGTTAGGCTTGAGCAATCCTCTTGTCTCAGCCTTCCAAGTAGCTGGAACTATAGGCACCAGCCACCAAGGCCGGCTAATTTTTCTGTTCAGTGTCTTGCTATTGCTCAGGCTGGTCACAAACTCCTGAGCTCAAGCAATCCACCTGCCTCAGCCTTTCATAGTGCTGTGATTACAGGCATGAATCACTGCACATGGCCACAACCAACTTCTTACAAAGGAATCCTAAGTATTACGACTACAGACAGGCAACTGTGGACACACACACAAGCCTCTATTAGTAGCAGCAAGCCCGAAGTTTTTTTTTTTTTTTTTTTTTTTTTTAAGCCCAAAGTCTTAATGGGAAAAACTCAATCATTTAAAAATCAAACTATTTTAAGGATCTCACAACTTTTTAAGAATTTTGTTTAACATTGTTTTCAAAAGTTGGATCATAAGTTTTGTGTGTGTGCACACATGTGTATACCTATGCATGTGCCTTCTTTTGAGCAATGTGCAAAATGAGGTCAGTGGGTTTAAAGCATCAAAGGCTCTTTGAAGAGTTCTAGCCAGGGCTGCATTTGTGGTATAAGGTCCCAGGAGTACACAGTATCTGAGAAATGAATTAACTACTTAAAATATTTTTTTTTAGAATTGGGCAGAATCAACATATATATATATATATATATATATATATATATATATATAAAATTTTTAAAAAATGAATCAAGTACAATTCATTTCAAATAGAAGACATATTTCCCATAACCATTTGAAACACATGTACTGGCTCTGAGATCTTGCTAAATTTAAACCCTGACTCAAAAGAGTAAGACAAGTCCTTCCTTCTTTGGGGGAGGGAAGAGTGGAAGAGATTGTCCCGGTAGAGTAGTGCTAAAAGCACCCTGCATGTGCCAGGACATTCTTAATGATGTAAAGAACTATTAACTCCCCCCGCCCCCCTTTTCTTGTATGAGAAAACAACTAGTCACAGACATTTAAAACCTGCATAGGATGACACAGCTAATTTCTAACACTGGTCTGTTTTGACTCCAAATTCTATCCCTTTTCCTCTCTGTTACACTGACACTCAACTAGACCAGAGGCACCATATGTTTGCTTCAGAGGGTCCTGAAGTAAGTTTTACTGACCATCCCTGCTTGTAATTAACCTTTGAGCATGGTGTTCTCTAATATACCATGTCCAGGAAATGCTCATTCATTTATATAGGAATTTATATTACCACCCACTAATTTTGAGAAGGTTGGAAAAGAGCTTTCCACTACACCATGGCACTTACAAGGAGGTTATCAAAAAATGGTTATTCCTAGTAATTTTATTCCATTACCAAGAGCTCAGAATGTAAATTAATGGGCACAGATACACTGGTCTTGTCTGAAAATAGCTACATGACTGTGTCCACATAGCAATTAGACTATGTCAAAGCCTAAGACTCACAGAATCCAAGGCTTCCACAGAGGACACCCTCTGCAAAAGTAGATCAGAACCTCAGGTTGGGGCTGGGAGGTAGAAGTCACTGCCTTCGAGCTTGGTCACCAAATAACACTCACTTGAGATTTTCACCAAAAAGTCTTGTTGTGGTGTTTGCTATTTAAAACCCTATCTTAAAGAACACATATGAAGAAGTTAGGCAGCAGGGATTAACCACCTGTCAGCTGTGGCCCTTGTGTTATCAAATTACAGGCTTGACTCAATTAGTAGTTGTAATTAATTATATCATTTTTAGTTTCAAGTTTAATTCCACTAAGATGTCACAGTGAAAGTAGGCCATTTATGAAGGTTTATGGATAAAAGAATAATGAAAAGATTAAAGGTTATCATACATTTGATGCAGATGTAAAATATGTGAGATACTTGCAAACCAAGAGAGGAACCTTTTGTTCCGTGAATAGCAATAAAAGCAAATGTGTCCCTCATCTTACAGGTTTCTGAACATTTGGACTCCTGAAAATAGGTTGATGCCTCTGCTCTAACTCCACCCCAGCCCTCAGAGCAAGGAGAATGGGATGGGCCTCTGCTAGGCTACAGGGAGCGCTGAAGAAATAGAAAAGGACTTCGGTGGTAGGAAGTCCCGGGCTACTGTGATTGCCAAGGTCACCAAATGCAGTTCTAGCAAACAAAGGGTTCCCAGAGATTCCAACCCAGCAAATGATTAGAAAGAAAGCGAGGGACTTAAACTAGTAAGAGTCTAAAAAGGCCATCATTTTGTTGCTGTAATCAAAAGGCACTGCCTCTGTACTCAGCTGTCTTTTATCACTTTAGGTAAAAACACACTTACACTTCCAAGATTTGATTGGCCAAAGGGCCTAAGGCCTGTTTGTGCACAACCAACAGCTCAGCGATGCTTCTCCAACTATGAGGGAATTCTTCCCAGGGATTCAGAGTAGTGGGCTGGGAGTACGTAGTTTTCCATTTTCGTAGTTCATTTCATTTTCGTACAGTACCAATTCCTTGTGAAGTTTTAAAATATTTTTCTATATTTTTATATTAAGGCAAATGCACACATGGTGGAGTATTTTTCAGAAACACATAAATGTTATATTAATATACTATAAAACAATCTTTATTTGTTAATTAAATATTATAAAACAAAAATTAAAATAAAATAAGAGATGAATTTTGTATTTATAGAGGTCACTCTGGTAGAAATGTCCTTAGTTACCAGGGACATTCTGTTCTGGAGAGATTTTTGAGGAACACTGGCCTGCTAGATCTCTACAAGTTCCCTCAGAGCTTCAGACAGGAATTAATGGTCCCTTTCTCCAAATGCCACCTCCAGCTTCCAGCCTAGCAGAAGGCATGAATCCGTGGCTCTACTCTTTAGAGACGCTCCACAACACTACAGTCTCCCCACCCTGGAGCTGCGGACTTCATTGGCCCTGCTCCTGCTATGAACACCTTCCCTGTTCAACGAATGCTGTTTGTTGAACAACCCCCTGCTGTTTATCATCTTCAAATCCTGCAACAGTGGTGAAAAGATCAACTAATACTGGAGTTCAAAGGAAAACTGAATTTATAGGAATGGGTCTGTGAGTGAGAATAAACTGAGGCAAAGAAAAACTGTTAGCCAGAAGAACTCCAGAGTACAATGGGGAATTTGCAGAAATCACCAGTGAAGTCAAGTCCCAGAAGCACAGTCACTAACCACCTACTATGTGCTAGGCAAAGTCCTTGCCTGTGAGGCAAGATGAGGCTGACCCAAATTCCTAACATTTCAGTAGCCTGCTAGCAAAATTTGTATATTCTAAATCAGACTTTATTTTTCAGGTAAAATAATGATGTCAAATTCCTAACATTTCAGTGGCCTGCTACAAAATTTGTATATTCTAAATCAGACCTTATGTTTCAAGTAAAATAATGATGTACCTAGGTTTTCTTTTTTGATTTAGAGTTGACATGATTGTGAAGAGCTTACATGAAAAAGCTTTAGGTATAGAGATCTTTATATGCCCACCATTTACCACTTATTTTATTGTATCAATAACAAATATAAGGAAAAAAAAAAAAAGAATTCTAGTCTAATAAGCAAGAAACATCTGTCTGACATATCAGAGAGGCTCATCATTTAACAAACTTCCAGAAGGTTAAAAAGGTTTTTTTTTTTAAATTTCTAGTGCTATCCAGTTCACTGTAGAAGCAATTTCTAGATTGAACTGGTCACTGAATAGATTAAGGTTTCATTCATTCAACTATGTATGAGGTTACAAATTTAACAGACTGAAGAAAATATTAGAACCTCTGCTAAATGCAGCTATACTCAGAAACAGGTCCTTTGTTCCAGAATTCAGTTTTGGGCAATATTTCTCAAACTTCTTTTCCATTATGGCTCCCCTGTTCAGACTAATTAGACTCTTTTTTTTTCAAATTGTTCCACCCACCTCAACCACCTACCTCTCATAGCCAGAAATTTTAACGCCAAAGTTATACCATGTATCTGTTTATGTACTGTGGCCCTCTGAAAGGCTGGAAATCATTATAATAGCCAAGGTTTTGCTTCCTCCAAGAGCCAGTTTTCACCCTCTTGGAGGCAACATGGTCCCATTGAGAAATCATTATCTAGAGCAGTTCTCAACCTATGGGTTGCAACCCCTTTGTCATAATGAAAATACATCTTGCATATCAGATGCTTACATTACGATTCATAACAGTAGCAAAATCACAGTTACGAAGTAGCAATGAAAATAATATGGTTGGGGGTCACTACAACATGAGGAACTGTATTAGGAAGGTTGAAAACCACTGATCTAGAGAATAAGTTCGTCAAGGAACTAGGCCTACTATACTGATGAGTACATGTGGTGCATGTCTGGTCTATCAAAATTAGGACAACTTAAGAAGGTGGTCAATGTAGGGAGGTGGTCAGCTATGGAGGTTCTACTGTATGTCTTAAAAATATACTGGACGTACACCATGGGCACACATCAGTACAGGAGGCCTGGTTCCTTATGCTGAGCACCTCCATACACATTGCCTAGTTTGTTATAGACCCTTGGGTGGTCAACTTACAGAGGTTCTACTGATATATAAATACATATTAAATACAAAGATATGTATTTTTTCAAATTAAAATCATAAAGGACTCCATAATCAAATTTTAAAAAAGATTAGATCTGTAACAGTTTTCTATAACATGAAAACTTGTTCTATACAGGACCAGGTGATAAACATTTTGTTTTGTGTGCTAGATACTGCCTCTGAGGCATATTACTTATTTTCTGTTTTGTTCTTACAACCCATTAGAAATGTAAAAACTTTTCTTAGTTCAAGGACCCTACCAAAAACAGGCTACTGACCAAATCTGGCCTGTGGGCTGGAGTTCGCTGACTCCTAATCTAAAAGGATAACAGCTAACATTTTTTTAGATCTTAACATTTATAAAAAAAGTAACTGTTTGTAGACTGGTGGTTGCCAGAAGCTGGGGAGAAGGGGGGGATGGGGAGTTGTTGTTTAATAGGTATAGAATTTCTGTTTTGGAAGATGAAAAGAGTTCTAGAGATGGATGATGGTAATGGCTGCACAAAATGAATATACTTAATAGTACTGAGGCATACACTTAAAAATTGGCAAGATACCTATAATCTTAGCACTTTGGGAGGCTAAGGCAGGTAGATTACTTGAGCACAGGAGTTGGAGATAGCCTAAGCAGAAGTGAGACCCCATCTCTAAAAATAGCCAGGCACTGTGGTGGGTGCCTATAATATCAGCTATTTGGGAGGTCAAGGCAAGAGAATCACTTGAGCCCAAGAGTTTGAGGTTGCCGTGAGCTGTGATGCCATAGCACTCTATGGAAGGCGACAAAGTAAGACTATCTCAAAAAACAGATAAATAAAATAAAAAAGACAAAATAAAAATTGGCAGGGTGGTAAATTTTATATGTATTTTACCACAATAAAAAATATGCTTTTTAAAAGTATTTAATTTTCGGTTGAGTGTGGTGGCTCATGCCTGTAATCCTAGCACTTGGGAGCCTGTCTGGGCTCATGGGTTCGAGACCAGCCTGAGCCAGAGCGAGACCTCGTCTCTAAAAAAAATTAAATAAATAGCCTGGTGTTGTGGCAGGCGCTCCTCAGGAGGCTGAGGCAAGAGGACTGCTGAGCCCAAGAGTTTGAGATTGCTATGAGCTATGACACTACAGCACTCTATTGAGGGTGATAAAATGAGACTGCCTCAAAAAAAAAAAAAGAAAAAGTATTTAATTTTCATTTAAAAGCTGAAGAATATGAGATTAAAAAAGCTTTGACAACTTGCCCAAGGTACAAAGCTACAAGCAGACTGCTGAGATTTGAAATCATATGGATTGAACTCTTAGCTATGATGGATCCTGTTTTCCCAGTATTCCTACCATGAAAAACTCCTTCATTTTCTCCAACAGATGTCATATTTCAAAATATTTTATCTGCTAAACAAATATCGCTAATAATTTGTTTTGTTTTTTAAACAATTACTTAAAGCTACATATTGACAATCAGAGGTTCAGACCCACTAGCCTATTCTTAAAAGATAAGCTCTGTACTGATACAATTCCAGACAAAAATCAAAAAGAAACTACTCATTCTAGTTAACATGTCAATATTTTCTTTAGGTAAATATAAGCTCTAAGAAGACAAGGATCTTTCTTATCTGTCTGTTTTATGGTAGTATTCTCAGTTCCTAGAACAGGGGCCAATACTTAAAAACACAAGTACTCTGTGTCCTTAGTCTTTGGGAGACCTCATGCTATATCTAAGACTGTTGAAGGCAGATGAATTCTGGTCTCTCTTTTACCTCTAAAGTTGTATGGTTCTATGCTTCAATATGCTCATCTCACTGGTATTCAGTCAACCACAATTTCTGAGTCTGGGTTCCAGTGGAAACAGAGTAAAACAGGTGGAACCTAAAGTTTATTGGCTAAAAAGTGCCAAAATTGACAAAATGACAATTTTTAAAACATTATCAATGACTCAAAGAACCTTTTTATCTGAACTGAGTCCCACATGGACTAACAGGCCAAACCTGCCATATCTGCCTGTGTATAGCATCTCACTCAGAGTAAAGACTTCAAGGGCATGTAACACAAGACTTCACGGGCATGTGTGTCTCTGAGTACCTCGTCCCCCCGAGCTGTCTAAGAACTGTCACAGGCACACAGCCTATGCCAGACCAATCAGAATTCTTCCCAGGTATTCATTACATGTAAGCTGAGGGGAAGGAATTCCATTTTCTCTAAGATCACAACTATAAAGATGTCCATAGATCGGCACTGACACACTCATGTCCCCTTTCATGGAGAAGGAAAAGAAAAATGCAAGTAAACTGCAGTAAAAGAAAAATGAAGCCAACACTACGAGATAGAGACATGGGGACAGAGAGAGAGAGAGCTACTGAGAGGCACATGGCTACGTTTCTAGTCCCTTGGTATGTTAAGGACCCCCCTCATCCTGGGCGGTTGGTTAAACTCATCTTGCAGTTTAGTTAAGTAAGAAAAAATATATATATATATATATTCCCTTCGGCTTCAGTTAGACTAGACTATGTAAGTTCCTGTTACTGGCAACCAAGAATCCTAATGCCCGGGCTGAGGAGGCTGACTGACCTGGAGGATCAAGTGCGTCATCCCAGAGAAAGTAGGCTAAAGGTAACCAGCTCCTCGGCTCACCCTGGACGGCTTCCTTGTCCTTCCTCCACCTTAAGTTTTCATCTGAGAAACTAGGTTAAACCTCTTTGCTACCAGGTGTGCTCAAATCCCTTAAACAGATAGATCTGACATAATGTACCATTTAACATTTTTGTTTTTAAACAGAAGTGAGCCTCCCCAAATCCCCCAAATGCCATAATTTTTATCTTGAAAGCTCTTTATATTTTATAGAGAAATCACACAAAGAAACAGTGGGAAGAAGTGACTAGACTATACATAACAAAGGGCTTTTAGGGGACTGTCAACAATGTAACCTCCTCAAATACTCCATATAAATTACACTAATGAATGGAAAGAAATCACAGAGAGAATATCAAGAAAAATTTCACTTTCTTCCAATGCCAGTCACCAACCAATCACCCTTTATTTTGTTGATTTTATGTTATCATTTTCTTACCTTTCCTTTTTATAATTTTGATTATTTTTTTCCATGTGAAACTACACAAACCTATTCATGTTAAATCTGCTCAATTCTACCTAACCCTGGGGTATGAATAGAAACAGTATGCAATTAAATTAGTCACCAACTTGATGTTTGCCTTAATAGAAAACACAGAAAATTAACAATCAGTCCCAGGGTATTTGAAAAAGGTTACCTTTTTAAAAATCTCAATTTTCTATGTTAAGACTTTTTTGAAAATTACTCTCTAATCAAAGACTAGGTAAAGGCAAATTGTCCACGTCACAGTTTTCATTAGTTAAGTGCTAAGGACAATTCTGAATCATTTTGAGTAACTTTTTCATCACTAACATTTTGTGGAAAGAAATAGGCTAATTCAAGGTTAGTCCAACCATTTCTATAAACAGCTGCTGGCTTGGCCCCCACATAACAATAGTTATGGCACCCAGCAACATACACCAAGGCTGGTGGGTTCGAACCTGGCCCAGGCCAGCTAAACAACAACAACTGCAACAACAACAACAACAACAACAACAAAATAGCCAGGTGTTGTGGCGGGTGCCTGTAGTCCCAACTACTTGGGAGGCTGAGGGAAGAGAATCACTCAAGAGTTGGAGGTTGCTGTGAGCTGTGACACCACTGCACTCTACCAAGGGTGATACAGTGAGACTGTCTCAAAAAATAAATAAATAAAATAAAATAAAACAGCTGCAGATTCTAGAAGGCAATCCACCCCAGACCCAACTAACACCCTCCTCATGATGGCCCATATTCTCTCACCAGATGATAACCTCCAAAGTATAGGCAATGGAACTGTACTGATGCACTGCTATGTTTCTGGTGACAGACAGTAACTGGTATATCATAGATGATTAATAAATCTTTACTGATTAGGTAAATAAAAGGATCAATAAATAAATGCCACCACATATCCTACATCCAGCTTTGGTGTATGTGCTGCAGAAGCAAGCAGACAATTTTTTTGGGTAGAGTGCTGTGGCATTACAGCTCACAGCAACCTCCAACTGCCGGGCTCAAGCGATTTTCCTGCCTCTGCCTCCCAAGTAGCTGGGACTATAGACTATAGACTCCACAACGCCTGGCTATTTTTTGGTTGCAGCCGTCATTGTTGTTTGGTGGGCCCAGGCTGGATTTGAACCGGCCAGCAAGTATCCTAACTAGCCATTAATATATGTAATAGGTATCATATAACCTATTATATCCATAACATCATTTCTACAGAAAAATGCATTCTAACAGAGATGTTATAGCTCCAGGGACAAGCTCCCCTATTCTTTCTTCCTCTTCTCCATTAGAGCTTTGCTCAGGAAGAGGTGAAGAAAAGAAGGAATAAAAGGCAACTTTAACAACAGGGGCTATCCTAGAATAGCAAAACATGGGAAGAAAATAAGGAGGGTGTAATAGTCCTATGTATGGCATAGAAGTATTTAAAGATAGAAAGGACTGTACCCTTATTTCTGAACCTCTCATTAAATCTAGATTACTAAAGATATTACTATTGTTAGGCGGCACACCTAGCTCAGTGGGTAGGGTGCTAGCCACATATAAACGAGGCTGGCGGGTTCAAACCCAGCCTGAGGCAGCTAAACAACAATGACAACTGCAACAAAAAAATAACTGGGCATTGTGGCGATGCCTGTAGTCCCAGCTACTTGGGAGGCTGAGGCAAGAGAATCACTTTAGCCCAAAAGTTTGAGATTGCCGTGAGCTGTGATGCCAAAGCACTCTACTGAGGGTGACATAGTGAGACTCTGTCTCAAAAAAAAAAAAAAAAGACATTACTATTGTTGCCACCTGCTTGAATATATGCTCACAGACAAATTATTTATCATATTATAACAAACTCTGTTAAAAATCAGATGATTAATACCAGGCATGGTGGCTCACACCTGTAATCCCAGCACTTGGGAGGCTGAAGTGGGTAGATTGCCTGAGCTCACAAGTTTGTGAACAACCTGAGCAAGAGCGAGACCCTGTTTCTAAAAAACAGCCAGGCGCTGTGATGAGCACCTATAGTCTCAGTTACCTGGGAGGTTGAGGCAAAAGAATTCCTTGAACCCAAGGGTTTGAGGTTACTGTGAACTAAGATGCCACAGCACTCTACCAAGGGTGACCAAGTGAAATTCTGTCTAAAAAAAAAAGTAGATGATTACTTAACAGGTTCAAATACTGTCAAATTATGACCCCTCCACCAAACAACCTATACAGAATAAAAATAAAAGCCTAAAATAATTTTGGAATTATCTGTCTTTGTCCCTAACACCAAAAGTTAAAAAAAAGTTGTGCACATTAAAGGCTTATACAAACAATGATTCTTTCAAACCTGCAAGCTCTTTCATCTATCCACTGAGACAGAGTCCAATCAATTAGCAAATTTAATTTTCCAAATTCAATTAGCAATTTGAAATACAGCAGAACCTCCATAGCTGACCACCTCCCCACATTTAACTGACCTTATTTTCATAGACTGGACATGCACCATATGTATGCGTCAGTACAGAAGGCCTAGTTCCTTATGTTGACCACATCTGCAAGTTGACCAGTTTGTTACAATTCCTTGGGTGGTCAACTTAAAGATGGTCTACTGTAGTATTCTTTCTACTTCTTGATGAGTGGAAGAGGAAGGTAAAATAAACTCCAAGACCTATCCCATGACAAATGAGTTAAAGTAGATGTTAAAAATAGATTGACTAAGAGCCACTATTACTCAAAAATACACAGGTGCAAAACAAAATGTGGAGAGTATCTGGTCACACCATCAGCATTTCTCAAAGACACCAAAAATAGGCCTACAAAGAACTAATAGCAGGATAGCTCCCAAGCCACATGAGACCCGCTCATCAGCAGCCCACAGCTCTCAGTCTTTCATCTCAGCCCGAATATTCTGCTACCCTAGCATATAAGGGCACAGGAATTATTCAACGCCATGGTCATGCAGATCACAACCATGGCCCAACAGTCACAGAACTATTCAGATCTCTCAGCATTAAGAGGGAGAAGGGGTTACGAACAGGGCCAGTTATTGATTCCATTCTTCTTGAATTGGAGATCAACTTTCAGTTGGATTCAGTAGGACTACCGAGTCCCTGGTTTCAATTCTTTGGGGAATTGCTAGATCACACACATATTTTATCAGTGCTATTTTGAAATGTGTCTAAAAAGAAGGGAGTAAATCACCGGGCACAGTGGCTGATGCCTGTAATCCTAGCACTCTGGAAGGCTGAGGTGGGCAGATTGCTTGAGCTCACGAGTTCAAGACCAGCCTGAGCAAGAGCGAGTCCCCCATCTCTAAAAATAGCAAGGCATTGTGGCAGGTATCTGTAGTCCCAGCTACTCAGGAGGCTGAGGAAAGAGAATCGCTTGAGTCTAGAAGTTTGAGGTTGCTGTGAGCTATGATGCCACCGCACTCTACCAAGGGTGACAAGGTTGAGACTCTGTCTCAAAGAAAAAAGGGACTAAATCATCCTGGTTGGTGAATCATTTAAGAAAATGAAAAATAGTGTTTTGTTTTTAAACTTAGTTTTACTGGCTCGGCGACTGTAGGACAGTGGTTATGACGCCAGCCACATACACCAAGGGTGGTGGGTATGAACCCAGCCTGGGTCAGCTAAACAACTGCAACAACAATAACAACAACAACAAAAAAAAAACAGCCAGGCACTATGGCTGGTGCCTGTAGTCCCAGCTACTTGGGAGACTGAGGCAAGAGAATCACTGAAGCCCAAGAGTCTGAGGTTGCTGTGAGCTGTGACTCCACATCACTCTAACAAGGGAGACATAGTGAGACTCTGTCTCAAAAAAAAAAAAAAAAGAGAGAAAGAAAGAAAGAAAAAACTTAGCTTTATTGAAAAACAAAAAATTGTAAGAGAAATCTTTTGGAGGTTGCATGGTAGTAGAGGAAAAAGCACACCAACATAGTGAGGACAACTTAATGTCCCACACAACACTAGAAATGCTTTTTGATTTGAGTATTAATTTCTATATACAAATTGGCCCAGATAATCCTAAAGATCTATGAATTCTGTGAGTTCTATGATTCTATGGAAAAACTAAAGAATATTTAATATTTTTAGTCATTTTCTTTTCCTTTAATCCTGTTTGTATATTAGAGCTTAAAAAACTGTTTCTAGCTAAAAAAAAAAAATGTAATTAAAACTCTTAAAAACTTAAAAACTCTTTACTCTTGAAGCAAAGAGTTCCAAAGACAGACTCGTCACCCGTAGCATAGTAGTTATGGTGTCAGCCGTATACACTGAGGCTGGCAGGTTCACACTCAGCCCGGGCCAGCTAAACAACAGTGACAACTGCAACAAAAAATAGCCAGGCGTTGTGGCAGGCACCTGTAGTCCCAGCTATTTGGGAGGCTGAGGCAAGAGAATTGCTTAAGCCCAAGAGTTTGAGGTTGCTGTGAGCTGTGACTCCACAGCACTCTACCCAGGGCAACATAGTGAGATTCGGTCTCAAAAAAAAAAGAAAAGAAAAGATTTCCAGAGACAATGAGAATGCCTGACCAAGAAAAAAAAAGTCACTGAGACTAAATTTAACACAGTGGACACTAATTTTCTCTAGCAGTACATTTATTTGACAACTGCTTTAGAAACTCTGGAGTGCAGCACCTGTATGATCACAACAAACCTGTCGTTATAGTGTAGTCATGTCGCAGGGGTCCTCAAACTTTTTAAACAGGGGCTAATTCACTGTCCCTCAGACCGTTGGAGGGCCAGACTATAGTTTTAAAAAAAAATCTATGAACAAATCCCTATGCACACTGCACATATCTTATTTTGAAGTAAAAAAACAAAACAGGAACGAATACAATCACACCGCTGCATGTGGCCCACGGGCTGTAGTTTGAGGACCCCTGGTAGTGGTTGGCGTAAAACTACCAACGCACACTGACCTCAGTATTAACACGGTACACCTGTCAAGAAAAGTTTGCTACAATAGTCTGGTCACAACCATACTTCAATTACTGAGCAACATGCTGTTGACATCAAGATCCGTGACTGACAATGCATTCTGAGTCAAAATGCAGATTAGCTTCTAGACATAAGATACGACAACATACCGTATATACTCGAGTATAAGCCGAATTTGTGCCGGGGGGGGGGGGGGGGGGCTCGGGTTATACACGAGTATATAGGGTACTCCAAAACCCCTTAATTTTAGGGCCGTTTCTAACA
>CAUYPK010047054.1:0-10161 GCA_963574355.1 Loris lydekkerianus | reverse complement strand
TATATATATCGCTTGGGGGGGCGCATGTTGTACGTATTCTTTGTGCACCTTGTACAATTAATTTTGAAAAATTACTTACCTTTTCCACCCCTTTTTTTTTTTTTTTTTTTTTGAGAGACAGAGCCTCAAAAAATGTAATTTTTTGTGGCTGTGATGCCACAGCCCTAGATAGAGTGCTGTAGCATCACAGCTCACAGCAACCTCCAACTCCTGGGCTTAAGCGATTCTCTTGCCTCAGCCTCCCAAGTATCTGGGACTACAGGCGTCTGCCACAATACCCGGCTATTTTTTGGTTGTAGTTGTCATTGTTGTTTGGCAGCTCTAGGCTGGATTCAAACCCCCCAGCTCTGGTGTATATGGCTGGTGCCTTAGCCGCTTGAGCTACAGGCAGCGAGCCACCTCTTCCAGCCTTTATCAGACTAGTTTACAGTAGGGAATGCTTTTATTCAGTCAGCTCAGGCAGACTCTAGAGAGGATAGCTAAAGGTATACATGGGAAAGTGAGACCAATGTCAGGTTCAGCAGATGTGGCCTGGTTCTGGGCTGGAAATTGACTTCTAAATCTAAAATTATTGTCCTTTAGAACTTTAAGGTATTGTTCCCTTGTCTTTTAAGACCCGAGAGTCTTGTGAAAATCATTTTATTATTGTCTTCTGAGTAATGTACTGTTTTCTTTGTCTCTTTCCTTTTAGATGTCTTCAGATCTTCTCTTAATTCTTTGTATAACTATACCTTGTGAGTATTTTTCTAGGATTTCTTTCATTTTATCCATGATATTCATCAACAGATGCTTTCATTTTATAAACCTGTATTTTTCATCAGTACTGGAAATGTTCCTTTCATTGCTTTGCTACCTCATACTCTTTTCTACTATCCCTGTTTTCTTTAGAATTCTGATTAGATGTTTTTTGACCCTAGTAGATTCACGTTTAATGTCTGTTAACTTACTTAAAATATATCCTATTTCATCTTCTGTTTTCTCTGTGCTCTGAAACATTTTGTCAAACCTTTTTTTCCAAACTTTATATTGACAATTTTTTTTTTAATATTGGTAATTTTCTTTGTAATTTTCTTCAATTCTTCCTCGTTTCTGTTTGTTCTTTTAGATGAGATGGCAGATCTGATTTTATGGATGCATGTCTTATTAAATATCTCTGAAAAAATAAACACATATATCTTGATTTCTCTTCTCTAAAAAAATGCTTTTTAAATTATTATTATTTTTTAATTGTGATCTTTTTCATTTGTTAGTTTCCTAAATTTCTTAAAGATACTTGGCCTTCTGTTTAAATTTTCTTAAAAGAATAATTGGTCAAGTTATCTGATAATAGTCCCCTTCACTGTCAGCAGTTATTTCAAGTGAGTGGAGTAATGGTGACTTCTATGCATGTGGGAAAAATACCTCTCTGGTGGGCAGGCAAAGTAGACACCACAGGCAGGTTGTTTTGACTTGCATCAGCTGCCTGCTGAGAACCCTAGCCCCTCTCACGCTAACAGACCAATGTCTTTGGAAAGTATTTATTCAGGTTATGTGATGGGAAATGTCATTACTTAGAGAAAAGGGAAGGTGCTGAAAGTAGAAGTGATATCACAAAGGACAGGTCAAACTACATAGCTCTTTATAATTACTTTTTAAAATCAAAACTCTTGACTTTATTTCTCTGCTCAATTCCATTCCTCATACCTGCTGATTCTGGACAATTTCACTTAAAAGAGAGTCTTCTGCCCTAGTAGAGCCTTCTTTTGTAAGTGCTCTAAGCTGTCTTTCACTTTGCTTAGGATTATCTGTCCCTTTGATCCTCTGGCCTTCACATTCTTCCAAAATTCACCACCATCTTTGTCCACTAATTCTTCATTTCTCTGTAAATGTCTGCTAAATTTTTACTAACTTTTTTTTTTTGTTATTTTTAATTTTCCTTTAATGTCATTTCAGTTGGTTTGAGGAGGGAGAGGAGATGTAAAAATCCCTTCTATTTGGAATCATATGTCAGTGAGAAGTACCTTCCTTTAAGAAATTATTTCACTACAGTCATATTTTTATACCAGTTATAAAAATCTATCATATCCTATCAGAAAATATATTTGAATGATAAACTTAGCAATTCTATTAAAAAATCAACTGTTCTCCATAACTCTTTCTTTATATTACATCTAAATAATATTTTTTAATTTTATCAAAAGTTATATACATAGTTGTATATTATAACATATTTTTATGTTTTTTAATAAATCATTTAAATACTTCATTCTCACAGTAACTTTTCTAATAGCTTTCAGGGAGTATGTGAGTAACCAACATATTCTCTACATAGCAGCCTACACCAAATCCCCAAGATAGCAGGAAAAGCTAAAAACCAGAACAAATACTAAAATAGACAGAGGCATTTTCCCTAACATTTACCTCATTAAACTTCATTGAAGAATAAATCAATCTGGAAGCCTCAGTGAATAGCTAGAAAAGCTTCTGTTCTAGACACATTAATTGGCAAAATTAAATCTCTAAACTGAAATGCCAAAAAGAAAAAAAAAAAGAAAGAAATTTTAAAAATGTAGTCACTGTGTGTTTAGTGACAGCTTCTGCTCTAAACACATTAATTGGCAAAATTAAATCTCTAAACTGAAATGCCAAAAAGAAAAAAAAAAAAAAGAAATTTTAAAAATGTAGTCACTGTGTGTTTGGTGACAGAGAGAACAGGCAATTTTTTTTCTCTGTTTCCAAAATATACAAGTCCATTAAGACAAAGAAGTAAAACTAGCTCATTCTTTCACACTTAAAATGAAGAATTTCCTCAAGTAACAGGTCATTTTTAATAGTCCTTGGTTTAATTCTGTTAAATTCCCCCTCCTGTATTTTATGAGGCCATATAGACTATCTCTACCTTGAGTGATGATTCTAATGTTTTGTACATCTTAAGGTTAGTTCTTGGCCTAAAAACCAATTGTCTAGAGAATGATGATTTAAGAATGTGCACACTAAGAAGGATACAAGATACCAAATCCCACAAATCATCAGAAATTACTGAAATTTGACTTTTACTTTAATGTAGTTAGTTCAGGAAAGAAGATGAATTTTTGAAAATGTCATAGTTCAGGTGAATAGTGTTAAATTCTAAGAATAGTAAGAGTGACACTGAAATACTTGAAAGTACAGGGAAAGAGATGAAGTATGAATATCTTAAAGAGTTATTTTAAGAATATCTTGAGTGGGCTCCTAGCAATCTATTCTTATCTACCAGAAGAGGAGGGAGCCCAAAAATTAGCCACATTAACCTTTGCCGCAAGCAAACTTAACTCCTTTGATTTGATCTCATTGTGATGTTTCCTGGCTCTGGGTATGGTCTTAAAATTTCAACATTCAGCATACCTACAGGAAGAGGATATTGTTGTTAGTCGTCTTATTTCTCATAAATGTGTAGCAATTACCAGTAAAGTGAATCAATTCATTACACTGTTATATTGCATTAATTAGATACCATAGAAAGATTACAGATCCATTTCTATTATTTAAAGAAAATTTAATCTTATCTGATATATTCCAATCATATTCTCTTTGGGGGTCTATTGAGTAATATGTAGTAAGACAGCAATTATCCTTGATGTTAATCATCAAAACACTTCCAATAGCCATTAAAGATAGCAAATACATCAGCATATATGACATGTAGAAAATTTCCTGCTAAAGATTATTATAGCTCCATTAATCAACCACCATATAAATTGATCCTGGGAAAAAGTAAAGATCTTTTTTAATCTAGACAAATGCAATGTGAAAGAAGGCAATATGAATTAAATAACTGCTCTTAAGGAGAGGAAATTATTCCATTTGTAGAATCACATTCTCCAGTTAATAAAGATGAAAGAAAACGTAATGTTTTAAAATATAAAAATAAATTCACATGAGATATAATTAAATTCCATTGGTATTTATTAATCCCTGTTAAGGAAAGAGTAGTAACTCTATCTTTAAGGTCTTTTGTATTTTAAGTGCACTACAGAACAAAACACCCTTGTTGACATAGTCAAATAAAAAAGAAGATTTTGAGTGTGTATGTGTGTGTATCCAACACTATGAAATTGTCAGAAAAAGATTAAATTATTAAATGGGGATAGGGCAGTGGTTCTCGACCCTTTAATACATTTGCTCGTCTTGTGGTGACCCCCAACCATAAGTAGCAACAAAAATAATTTTATGGTTGGGGATCACCACAACATGAGGAACTGTATTAAAGGGTCGAGGCATTAGGAAGGTTGAGAACCACTGCTCTAAGGTATCTATACCAAATGCCTTATTTTGGAAATAATAGGACACATTAAATAATGATATGAAAGGAACATCACTGAATCATACAAATAGCTTGAATGTGTTCCACTATACTGTGTTTAATAAATAACAAAAACCTTATTCTTGTCACAACTGTTCTAATTTTTAGCATTATATGAAGAAAGAGGAGATTCTGTTGTCACCTCCTTTTCCCACCTATCAATGAAAAACCAGAGCTGAACAGTAGTTAAAGTGGTACAAATTAGATTTATTTAGGAGAGGAGACTTCAGTATAGAATGTAGCTTAATTCCAAATGTGGCATGGACAATTGGGAATTTATAGCCAAGAAGCAACATAAAAGTCACAGGATTGAAAATTACTAAGACAAAACATTGAGAGTGGGGAGTTATGGCTAAAGAGACCCAACAGGTTCTTTGTGAACATTGATTGGTGTTATCAGATATTACTGAGGGAATTGTGAGGGATGAGGGCATATTTGATTAGATATGGAGGGTAATTATATATTGAGGGAGGTGGATTCTCACTTATTTAATAACATTCTTGCTGCAATTGGGTGATGCAGCTCCAAGAAATATGGATGTCAAAGTCTAGGACTAGAGGCCTTAGAGGGCTTAGAGAACTTACAGAGTCTGGTAAAGGAGAGTGTCTTGGTCCAACTTTTATTCTCTAGAAGGAATAGGAAGAAGAATGGGCAGTATAAGAAGGACCCATGATTGTGGGTTATATTAGTTTTATATGTCTGTATAACAAATTACCACCAAAAAAAAAGAACTGTAAAATAATAACTATTTATAATACCTTGGTCTTCATGAGTCACAAACACAGAATGTAAGTTATCTTATTTCTCTGCGCAAGGCTTCATAAAGCTGAAATCAAATGTGAACTGATGTGTCCTCCTCTGGAGGCTTGGGGAGCTGCTGCTTCCAAGTTGTCTCAGGTCACTGGCAAATTAATTTCCAGTGTGATTGTAGGACTGTTGTACTAATTGTTCTGCCATCTATAGGTTGAGGACCATCGCCAGCTCCTAAGACACTCTCAGGTCTTTGCTATGTGCCCCACTCACCAGGATCTCCCATTTGAAATATCTCTCAGCAGGAAGAGAACTTTTGAAGGATACTTGTTATTAGATTTGGCCCCCTAGGCAATCTACCCATTTTACCCAAGTAAAGTGATTTGGAACTTAAATTATATGTATGAATTAAATAGCAGCACCATTATTATCTGATTAAATGACTGAAAGAAAGTATATTGCAAACAGGAGAGAGAATCTTGAGGGCCATTTCAAAATTGTTCTGACCTTATCAAATTAAGGAAAACCCATGATTGCCATCTGCTCTTAGAAAGAGTAGCTCAAACTAAAACACTACTTTCGTCCTTGGTCAGGTGCTTCTCGTTTGTTTTCAAATATTTATTCTCAGTCAAGGGCAACCCCTTGATTGCACTAATGTACACAGCTATGATTTAACAATGAAAATAAATTAATTAATTAAAAAAAAGATTAATGTTAGGAGGCAGGGGGAGGGAAATCTTAGATATCACAATGGTTTGTGCCCTTCTTAATCTTTACCATAAAAGAACATTTAATTTCTCTCTCTGGGGAAAGATCTGACTTAATTTAAATTAATTTAATACAATTATTTAATTATTTAATGAATTAAGTTGATTAGTTTCTATTGAACTTAAATTAATCTATTATACCCCCTTGGGGCAAGAATAAAAGAAAGATTGAGAAACACAGCTTTTAAGGATCACCCTGATCCTACATATGGACGACTGTGTATATTGGTTTCTGTAACTGTTACAGTTGCCTCTGTAGCTTTTCTAAGTTTACAGTGCAAGAAAATGTACTTGATTCCATAAGTAAAAAATGAAGTTGTCAGGGGAAATTAAACTTTCATAAATTTTTGTCAATCACCTGTTTCATCAGCCAAAAACTTTAATTAGGCTCAGCAGGAGAATCTAAGAACATATTTTGAAACTATTAGATAAGATAGGAATCTGATCTATCTTTCAATAGTATATAAAGCAAAAAGAAATATCTTCTTAACCTTTCAGTAATAAATTGACCAGGGATACTAAAATTTAGGTGTCCTATACATATATATCAGGAGGTTTAAAATTGGTCATATTTTTAACCCAGCCCAGTAATTTCAAATCTGGTAATCTATTCTCAGGGAATTTTCAGGCATATAAACAAAGATTTACATAGAAGGATATTTATTTAAACCTCATTTACAATAGAAAAACATACAGCAATAGGATATGGTTCAATAAATTATCCTATATCTGTGTGATGATAAATTAATCTAACATTAAAAATTATGTTTACAAAGATATATAAAGACATTCAGAAATGCTCAGGATGTGATAGGAAAAAACAGGCATACAGAATGTCTAAGTACTATTTTATCATAATATATATATATATATATATATATATATAAATGAAGACAAAAAATGTCAATGTAAATTGTGAGTAATTTTATTTTATTCCATTTACTGTGTATATTTGCATTTTAAAAAATTGCAATGTGAATATATTACTTTTATAATTAATAATAGAAAAGTTACATAATTTTGAGGAGCTCTAAGCTAAAAAAATATATAACTTGAGCATTCTCATTAAACAAAGACAGAGGCTCATGTTATCCAGTTGAACAACTTCTTCTGTTTATTATTATTTCTGTCATCCACCAATTCCTACTTGTTCATCAAAGCTTTTAGCTCCTGTATTTCTCTCTGACCTACTGTACTTTAAGCACACTTTTCTGGTAAACAAATGTAACAATGCTATTTATTTCATTGAAACCTCTGTACTATTGACCTCCATAAACATATGCTGAAATCCCATTTATGAAAGAAGCCAAGCTGTCTCTACATACTTACATTTAACCAGATAAATGTTATGGAAGAAATTGATACATATTTACTGATTGTTCCATATTAAATTCATGTTTAAAATATCAAAATGGTCATCAGCATTGCCTAGAAAGCCTAATGTTTCTTTACTAGGCTCATTTCATCATTCTCTAAGATAATTATTACATATACTCTTCTCAAATCATTCAATACACAACACTTTTATTTATTATTATTATTATTATTATTATTATGATTTATTATTATTTTTTTTTTTTTGTAATTTTTAGCTGGGGCTGGGTTTGAACCCACCACCTCCGGTATATGGGGCCGGCACCCTACTTCTTGAGCCACAGGTGCTGCCCAACACGTAACATTTTTAACTGATAATCTTGCCTCATTAAGAAAAAAGATGCCATCATATATAAACACCCTCTTCTTACAACATTAAACTTACAAAACTACTTGCTGCTAGTTGATGGCCACTCACCTCTCATGAGGCCCTAAATTCTATTTTCTCTCTATTTTCTCATGTCTACTGTGCTTTACACTATCTCTACTGCATCATGAACTTCTATTTCTCTACTGGATCATTATTATTAGAATATAAACACATTTTAATATCCCGCTGTTATAATAAATGATTACAATTATTCTTTAAGTCCACATTTACCTCAAGCTAACACTCAATTTTTCTGTTTCTTTTCATAGCCAAACTTTTAAACAGAGTTTTCCCACACATGAAAATTTCTCTGGCATTATCAGTTTTGTTTTAGACCAGGAATTTTAAAATTATAGTCCAGTACCCTCTGGAGGTCAATGAGACATTTGCAAGAGATCTGATAGGTCAAAACTATGTTCATAATAATACCAAGATTTTATGTGCATTTTTCAGTGTATTGAAATTTGTACTGATATGCAAAAGCAATTGTGGCAATAAACTAGGCTAGTACACATTGTATTCTTCACTGTTATACACATAATAGAAAGCCAAGAAAAGAATAAAAAAATAAATGGGGCCAGTTTTGCTTAAGTATGTCCTTGCTGCAGCAGTAAAAAATGTTAGCTTTATTAACTCTTAGCTTTGACCCTTCAATGCGTGTCTTTCTAATATTGTGTGTAATGAAGCAAGAAATATATAAGAAGCTCTTTTTTTTTTAGAGACAGAGTCTCACTTTATCACCCTTGGAAGAGTGCTGTGGCATCATAGCTCACAGCAACCTCCAGCTCTTGGGCAAAAGTGATTCTTGTCTCAGTCTCCTGAGTAGCTAGGACTACAGGTGCCCGCCACAATGCCTTGCTGTTTTTTTGGTTGGGATTTGGCCAGGGCAGGGTTTAAACCCATCATTCTCAGTATTTGTGGCTGGAGCCCTACTCACTGAGCCACAGGCACTGCCCAAGAAGTTCATGTTCTGTATTCTGAAGTACAAGGGCTATAATGAACAGAAGCACTTGTGCAATTGGTTAAGTTGCAAACTAAATTAGTCAATATTTTCTAGGAAAAGTGTTTTTACTTGAAAGGCAGGCTGACATCCTATGACTATTCAGAATTGAGAATTTGTCAGATGTTATCCCAAAAATGATCAAAGTGAAATTGTCATTTTTAGAAAAACAAATAACAGGTTTCTAATGATAAAAAGCAAGTTTTGAAGCAAAAATTATGATGTCGAAAACTTTATTTGCTACAATAAGTTTGACAGTTTCCTAATCTATAAAGACTTTCTGGGTGAAATTCATGCTGATATTAATGTATGTGATTTATTTTTTTGTTTGTTTGTTTGTTTGTTTTTGTTTTTTAAAATATGTTTTTTATTTTTTTATTTTTATAATTTTGGATTAATATGATGGGATGTATTATTATGAATGTGATTTTTTGCTATATGGTAAAATGTCAGTTTTCAGAACATCTGCAAAACTTGATGCATCTGTATTTTCCAAATGACTAATGTGTGGTGGTACAACATCAGGTGCACAAGTAAGAGTTCCATTCCAAGTGGAAAAAATGAACTTTAATGTAACTGAGTATGAAAGGTTCATTAATATGGTTTCAAATTCCACATTGTAACTAACTCACAAGAAATTACCCATTGTCAGGGGCTCCTGTAGCTTAGTGGTTAGGCCACTGGCCACATGCTCCAGGGATGGTGGGTTCAAACACGGCCCAGGCCTGCCAAACGAAAAAAGTAAAAAAATAAAAAAAAATAAAAAGAAAATATCTGGGCATTGTGGCGGGCACCTGTAGTACCACCAACTAGGGAGGCTGAGGCAAGAGAATCGCTTAAGCCCAAGACTTTGAGGTTGCTGTGAGCTATGACGCCATAGCACTCTACCGAGGGTGACAAAATGAGACTCTGTCTCAATTTAAAAAAAATTACCCATTGTCAAATTTTGATGTATTATTGAAGAAAATAATCTGTAATTATCTTAAAATTATATTAAAATGGTCTTCCCTTTCTACCATAATTTTTGTGAGGCCACATTTTTTTTTTTTTTTTTTTTTTTTTGAATATAGCTTAGTCAAATACCACATGGTAACATTTTAAATGGAAAAGCAGATATGAGAATGTATCTGTCTTCTACTAAGCCATATATTTAAGGTGTTTTAAGAAATGTAAAACTTGAGAGATTAAAGATGGTGGCCGAGTATCAGGTTCCCTGCAACTGGGCACGGTGAGTCTGGGGAGACAAGAATCCAGGCATCTCTGGCTGGTGGGATCTGCCTATAATCATCCCTTTGAGGATACAGGGAGCCAGCAAGGGACTTCTGGACCACAAGAGGACGACAAAAACAGTGGAAAACTGGCAAGAAAACAGTGGAAAACTGGCAAGTGGTTGCGTGTGTTTGATCGACCTAATCACGCCAGCAACCACAAGTAAAGGCAGCAGTGAGACTGCAAACTGGAAAGGCCTTACCTGTGAACTGTTTTGGTGTTCTTGGACTTGGCATTCAGTTGAACTGCCTTGGGGAGAGCCTGAGCAGGAGTGTGGAGAACTTTGGGCATTGTCTGGGGCCCCAGACT
>CAUYPK010047053.1:0-13701 GCA_963574355.1 Loris lydekkerianus | reverse complement strand
ACTGTTGCTATTCTTATTAGTTTGAGGATAATTCTCACATTAAAGTACCATCCATGAGGTCATGGACAAATCACCCCACTGAAATAGTACTTATACTTGAACATTCCTATTTCTTCATAGTCTCAGAAAAAAATGTTGAAGAGACACAAACTTCAGTATATAGGAAAATATCTTCTACCCTTGAATACCTCACCTATGTTGGGATTGCTGAGTGCAGCTGAAGCAGGAAGAAGGAAGTTTGACTGTCCTGTTTGCAGTGCCATGCACATCTGTATATAAATCAGAACCTTCTCAAAGGGAGGAAAATGCTTAGTTCTATCAATCAAACTGGAGAAGTAATAGGCTCTGGGCTATTTATAGACTTTAAATAGGCATGTGCAATACATATTGAGTTCTGGGCTGATCTCCTTTTTTAGAGCAATTGAGATAACGTAAAGGAGAGGCAAAGATGAAAAGGTTCTGCTTAATTCAGAAAGATGATAATTTAAAAAAAGAAAATGTAATGAGAGATTCAAATCGTGACTATAATTTTTTATGCCAGTATCTTTTTTAGAACTACAGATGCCTGAAAACTTCCCAGAATCAGAGAATGATGGGATTCCATTTTCAAAAGAGGTTGGATAATTTGATCACTGAAATCTGGGTGCAGAAGTGAAGAGGATTATCTGAATTCTGTACTGATTTTATTTGATTTAAAGGGTGTTCTCCAGTGTCACTATTGCTCTGAGGTGCCAAAATGTCTCCAAGCTGCTGCATAGAACATGGTGTCATCCAGAAAAACTGGTTCAGGGACACCAGGACACAATAACCCTTCCGCAAAGGAGCTCTGGAGAGGTAACACAGAAACATACCTGGGCTTGACTGTCCTGCACTCCTTTCTCTGGGAAGAAGGTAAAGCCCTCTAGCAAAGATAGCAGAAGAAACTGTCACCTTCTGAAGTGACAAGCAGGAATGAGCCACTGCTTGCTATTCATCTCCAGAGCTTCTCTGGAAAGGGGAGTATGTATTGTCTACAGACAAAGCCCTTCCAGTGTAGTCAGCAGGAGGTGGGGGTTAGAGTAGCCGGCCCTACCACTCTTAGGACCACCGAGGCTCCCTACCGTTGGAGTCTCCCAGCTGCCATACACATTTTACCCTCAGTTACTACTCAACTCCACATTCTAGTTAATTGCCGATACTCTTTGAGAACCTCACAGAGTCCACTGTGGGTGTGAAGAGACACGTGGATTCCACCAGGCAACTAGAGAAACCATAAACTATGCATTTACAGAAAGACTCAAGCTATTATTTCTTCCATAATATCCTCATCTGCAAAATGGAAATAGCCCTGTCACATCTTCTCCACAGAGTGGATGTGCTGCACAGAGAAGGAAAATGCTATCAAAGGGCAAGTCATTATTGTTGCTGGTTTTTGTTTTTTTTGGGGTTTTTTGTTTTTTTGAGATAGAGTCTCACTCTGTTGCCCAGGATACAGTGCTATGGTATCATAGCTCACAGCAACCTCAAACTTTAGGGTTCAAGTGATCCTCCTGTTTCAGCCTCCAGAGTAGCTGGGACTACAGGTACTCACCACAACCACCAGCCAATTCTTCCACTTTTTTAGTAAAGACTGGGTCTTGCTCTTGCTCAGGCTGGTCTACAATACCTGAGCTCAAGCGACAGGCCACCTCAGTCTCCCAGAGTGCTAGGATTACAGGCGTGAGCCACAGCACCCAGCCTGTTATTGCTATTTTTATTATACGTCCCATAGTTTCATATAACATAAAACAGCAAAATATCTACCAAATATGACTCAAAAGCCAGTCCACAGCCTGGTGAGGGTGACTGCATAAAAGCTTATTCCTTAAACCTACTAAGTCAGAAACTCCAAGTTTCCTATCCAACCTGGTGAGTTGGAGGCCAGCCCCCAGACCTATATTTTTAACAGGGCTTCAGGCAATGCTCATCATCAGCCAGCTTTGCGGGCCCTATTTGCACCATTCTGTGAACACAAAACAGAACTGTTTGCCTGGTTTTGAGGAAGAGATGTATGATATACATCACTTCCTACACTGCTCAAACGTGACAGGTGGAGTAGATTATAGCACAGGTGACCGACAACCCCTTTCTTAGGAGCGCTTTCCAAGGGTTGAGTCTCACAGGAGGACCACCAGAGAGGGAGAGGAGTAGCCGGTAGGGAAAGGACTCGAACTCACCTACAATGATACCACAGGCACTGACCAATCCGATTTCTTTCTTCAGGGCTACTCCGCCCCCTCCGGCACCAGCTTCGGGGCTGGCTTCCGACTTGTCCCCACCTGGCTGGTTCTTTTCAGTGTTATTTCGGTGCCTGGCTCCCTTTTCCATTTTTCTAACAGGACTTCAACTTTCAAAGGCTGTCTTCGTAAATGCGTGCGCGTGTAAATACGCGGAGAGCGAGCCTTTAAGTCGAAGCGTCCTTTCCCGAAACGGGGACCACTCCTATTCTCTAAAAAAAGATAAGCGGATAAAAGAGAAAACGAAAAATATCCCTACTCTGTACGGACGCTTTCTTGTCACTCGTGTTTAAAAACAAGGGAAGTGTTGCTAAAAAGGGAGTGTGGGGAGAGACAGGTATATTTAAATATAAAAATATGTACCAGCGACTGGGGCTGGAATTCTGCTGAGAGGGATGTTTCTTCACAAACCGGGATGGTCTGCTCTGTGTACCAGGCAGCAGCTTATGTCAGGAGCTTCAAAAAGAGTCTGGATTTCCCTTCAGCTCTCCTAATAACAGAGGTTGCCTTGATCTCCCCTTAGTCTTTGCTTTTATGATGAGGACAGATGTAGTTTTCATTAACTGTAGGAGGGAAAAGGCAAATCTTCAGGTACTTCTCTTCCAGAAAAAATTTTCTCTTCCAGAAACAATAAAGTAAAATAAAATAAAAATAAAAAACACCCCCTCCAAACCCTGACCGTTTTGCTCTAAATCTGGCTTCCACCTGCTGGGGGTTCTTTTTCTGCCCCGTCTCTGCTTCCGCTTTTTCCAGATGTCGTGTTTTCTCGCTGGTCTTCTTGTCCTTGTTTTCCTTCTTCCGATCTCCGTCCTAGGGCACAGACTGCCCCATAGCTCTGGGATACG
This sequence comes from Loris lydekkerianus, assembly GCA_963574355.1. Classification (NCBI taxonomy): domain Eukaryota; kingdom Metazoa; phylum Chordata; class Mammalia; order Primates; family Lorisidae; genus Loris; species Loris lydekkerianus. Next base: position 10,601 of record CAUYPK010047053.1, on the reverse strand, counting down.
CGAGAGTGGCTGCTCCACACACTACCGTGCTTCCCTTTTCGCCAGGGTTTTATTTGCCGAACGAGGCTCCGCCTCCGCCGCCTCGGTTCCTCTCCATCCTCACGCGCTTCTCCTCCCTCCTCTTCAATTTAAATATTAGCACATAGCCTCCAGAGATCACTGAAAAATGGACTAAATTATTTCTCTTTGTAATCGTCTCTCACTTGCTCCATCTTTCGCCTCGAAACCAAGTGGAAGTAAAATCCTTCCACATCAACTGTTCCGGGAGAGCTCATTAGCTAGCATAACGTTACAGCATTTGTGAGCTTTATAAATAAGGCAATAGTTGTGCAGACGAGTTTAATGCCATCGGAAATAAAACGGCCAGTGTTTTAAAATACTTAGGTCTCGATCATTTGAGGATACAGGAGAGAAGCTTGCAGGGACATCATCTTCCAAGTTTCTTGAAAGTCGGAGGAATCTGCGGGTGGGGGAGGGGAATGGAAGGAATTAAGAATAATGGAAGAGAAGTCCATTTAGTGTAATCGCGACTATGTAGAGTACAGAGGAAACAAAATCCAGGTGGTAGCCTGGCTCTTCACAGCTTTTCTTCAGGGCTGGTTGAAACATGAAAGAAATAATTGAAACTCTGCTCCCACAACTTCTAATATTTTTGCATCTATAAATTATTTGAAAAGCAGTAACTTCTGGGGAATTATCAGCACCTCAATGATCATCAAACAGACGTGATGATATTAAGAGATAACTAACTTATGATTTTACCATATTGATACTATGCTACTGTTTCCCTCGGAAAATGCTGCCTCAATGGTGTCTACCTATGATTGTAACATACATGAAAAAACAGCAGGAAGCAATATAGCAGGCAACACAATGAGTTCAATGAAATGAACGTATTTTCTTTCTTTCTTTCTTTTTTCTTCTTTTTTTTTTTTGCAGTTTCTGGCCAGGGCTGGGTTTGAACCTGCCACCTCTGGCATATGGGTCCAGCGCCCTACTCCTTTGAGCCAGAGACATTATAAGTTATTTTAAATATTATTTAATATATTATGTAAGTTCCTTAAACTGATCACTAACTACAGAAATTTTGCCTCACTTTCTGAAGAACGTTTCAAAAGATTTGGGGTTTGAAGGAAAAGAACTACTTAATTCCTTAAATAAGGGTGGTTGAGCTATTGTAGCAACAGCTTTTCCAAATGGGGTAAAAGTCCACTCAGCAATCTTTTTTTCAGCCTGTGCCTTGATCACTCAGCAAGTATTAAGAGGTTTCAAAGGTTGAAAGTTCAGCCCCTTTCCTTCTTCTGCTAGTTCAAGATATAGCAAATTGAAAGCCTCAGCAGAAAAAAAAAGTTGGGGATAGAGCATAAAGGCTTTTCAACTAAAAGAACAGACAAGGCAGGGAATATATAGCCCCAAACTCCACAGGAGGAGATGAATTATGGGAAATGAAAATTTTTTGAATCACTTCTGGACTTTCCTGACAACTTCATTAAGCATTGAGGGAAAAATCTGATGGATTCATTTTTAAATTTGAAGACTTCTGCTCACATTTCACCATTAAGGTATAATAAAACAATCTTTCAGTTTCTCAAATGTGAGTTCCTTCAGTAATGTTTTGTAGTTCTAATTTAAATGATGCAGACTTAATGGTGACTTTGAAGTCTCTTGACAAAATCAGTGCAAACTGACAACAATATGGTAAGTTTTATCCCTCTTAATTTATGAACTAAGAGGCAAAGGAGAGTTATGGGATCAAAAACATTCTTGAGATAAAGTGGTATTAATTGCACACAATTGGAAAGAAAGGGTGGTTGAAAATCAAAATTTCTGTTTCTTTAGCACTTGGAATTTACAAATGGCTTATGATTACTAGTGGTGCAATGTAAAAGCTAGGAAAGAAATCTTCCTTCAAAGGAACTATTATTCATATTAAGTGCCTCTCTTTAGGTTGGGATCCTTTTGTGATATAAATACTAAATGTGTCAAAATTCCACCAGACTAATGTTGAACACAGGAGAGAAAGAAAAGTCTTGGTGTGATATTACATGTTGAGAAAAATCTGCAAAAGACTAACTGAAGTTCATTAAATTTTGAACACTTTTTAATGAATTCCTTTTTATTCATAATTCTCTTCTTCATTTGCCTTTTTTAAAATTCTACTTTCTATATTTAAATAGTGCTTTACAGTCTATAGTTTCATGAACAGTATCTTAATTTTTTTTCCTTCTCATTAAGTATGTTGGGGTAGACAAGGTAGTTATTTCAAAAATTTTAAAGATTAGAAGCTGAAGCTCAAAGAAGTGTTTTACCTGAGATAAAAAAGACTTAATCTAGTTCAAGGCCAGTGGAAGATAAATGACTTACACCAAGTGCTTTTATCAGGATGCTGTAGCTACTGGTCAAACCCTTGACTTCTTTTGCCTGAGGGAAACAGAGGACTTTGGATGATGACCTTACCTCTGTGTTTTTAAGTTGGGTCATAACACTGACTTTTAAGAGACCCACCTAGATACCAATACTTATCTGTTCAGTGCACACACACAGCGCTTAATCTGGGTCCCTTGACATTTGTCACTCCCTCTTCCCAGTGTGACAACATTCCAGGTGCTTAGTAAAACTCTGTTTCCAATATCTGAGCAACTGTTTCAGATGTTTTGCATGCTTGAGATAGGAAGAGATTAATCCCTTTAACCAGGAAAACGATGGGTGAAAGGGTCACCCACTCATCCAATCTTACAAATGTGGATTTAGGAAGAGAAAGGCTGTGTATGGCTGACACCTACTGGACAAATAGGGATATGGCATGACTTATAATAAAACCAAAAAACAGTTATGTTCCAATATTCCCCTTTTCCAAACAACAGGTAAGAAGCATCTGTTAACCCATAGTAATAGAGCACAGAGCTCATCTGCTCCATTCCTGGTATTTTTCTGGGTCCAACTAGGCAACATATTATTCTTGTTCTTTATAATAGAGGTGTGAAGTCTGAAGTCACTGACCAAGGACCCAAATCTCTCCTTAGAGTCAGCTCACAGTTTCCACTCCACTCTTCTTATCATATCTACATGCCCAAGGTCAGAAGGAAACCCTGCTTTATTTATTTATTTATTTATTTTTGTAGAGACAGGGTCTCATTTTATCACCCTCGGTAGAGTGCTGTGTCATCACAGCTCACAGCCACCTCCAGTTCTTGGGCTTAGGTGATTCTCTTGCTTCAGCCTCCCAAGTAGCTGGGACTACAGGCACCTGCCACAATGCCTGGTTGTTTTTTTGTTGCAGTTTGGCTGGGGCTGGGTTTGAACCCGCCACCCTCAGTGTATGGGGCCGGCACCCTAACCCCGAGCCACAGGCGCTACCCAAAACTCTGTTTTAAATTAAAGCCAGTTTTCTTCTTGGATCTCAGGGACCACTGCCTACAGTCAATTAGATAGGGGTTTCCTGGGCCAGTAATTCTAGAAACCTTTGTTTCATTTAAAAATTAATGGGATGAAAATTAATGTGAAAAGAGAAAAGAAATAAACAAAAGGCCAAAATAGATCAAAAAGAAAGAAAGAAAGGATGATGAAATGAGGAGGCTCCATCAGTTAACAAGCCCTTTTTAATGTATGCTCTGCTTGTCTTTTGGACATATTTATAGGTTCAAAGGAAGTTGTATCTTCTAGGGTTTATGCAATCCTGAGAACTTGGATGGAGCAGACTCTACTTTGTTATGATGGTTAATGAATTCATGCTCTTCTGGAGATAATGATGAATCCCTACTCTGACACTAGAGACAAAAATTCCAGCAGATTACTCGCCTGTCTGCTGCACTTGGTCAGATTCCATTGAGCCAGTCCAGTATTGGTGGGAAAGAAAGAAAGGTGCACACCCTGTGGCAGCCTGGACCTCTTTGACCCCTTTTCTGGGCTCAATCTGTTAAGGGGCCTTCACATGCTTTTTTTATTCTAAGGAATTATGCAATTCCCGTTTTGAGTACTTAAATATGGAAACTTCCACTTCCTAACCGGACTTCATTATGTTTGCCAAAGATGAGGGATCATGTCTTTCAAGATGTAGAAGGCAAGTTCCCTGCGGGCAGAGACCAGCTTTGCTTACTGCTATAACTGCAGTACCTAAAATGGTGCCTGGCACTCAATAAATATGATTGAATGAATAAATGTTGATGGACATTAATGCATAATAAATAAATAAAATAATTACCAAAGTACGGGTTGATGTATCAACAAATTGTAGTCAGATGTCACCCTCAGTACCTGGACAGGGGCTGGAACATAGAAAGAGGAGAAAAACACAATCAAAGTTTTGACTTGGAATATGCTTTCATGTACAGCACAGAGCTCAAGCAGGCCCTCAACACTGCCTGACGATCCTCCCCTACTTTTGTGATCAATGAAACCTAACACTTACTTTCTCCTATCTTCAAATCAACACCCCATCCCTCAAATCTTCACTTCCAGTTGACATCCTTGATTATTGTTTTGTGGAGAAAATAAGACTATGCCGAAGAGAACTCCCACATCCTCCATCCACTAAGTCTGTCCTTTTGCATTGCTTTACACATGTGCACTGCCTTTCCTCCCACTAGAAGGAAGTGGATGTGCTATCAAGTGCTCCTGGTACCTCCCTGACTTGTGCACTAGATCTCTTGTCCTATCTCCCTGCTCAAAGACTTTGCTCCTGGAATTATTCCTCTCTCTCCTGTATCATCAGTTTTTCTCTCTCTATGGGATTATTCCTATCAGCATATAAATCTGCAGTAATAACTCTCATTAACAGCACGGAGTTTCCCTTGACCCCACACTCCTTTTCAGCTCCCATCCAACTTCTCTGCTCCCCTGTTTCCACTTCCTCATCTCCATTCCTTTTACTACACTGAAGTTTTTGTCCCATCACCCCATGGAATTCATTCTTGTCAGGGTCACCAATAGTCACCATATGGTCCAGTCTAATGATCATTTCTCAGTCTTAATTATACTGATCTCACAGCAGCATATGGCCAGTTAAATTAAAGCCGGTTTTCTTCCTGGATCTCAGGGACCACTGCCTAGAGTCAATTAGATAAGAGTTTCTTGAGGCGGTGCCCGTAGCTCAGTGAGTAAGGCCCTGGCTACATGCACCAAGGCTGGCAGGTTCAAGCCTGGCCTAGGCCTGCTCAACAACAATGACAACTGCAACCAAAAATAGCCGGGCGTTGTGGCGGGCACCTGTAGTCCCAGCTACTTGGGAGGCTGAGGCAAGAGAATTGCTTAAGCCCAAGAGTTTGAGGTTGATGCTACAGCACTCTACCAAGGGTAACATAGTGAGACTGTCTCAGAAAAAAAGGAGATGAAAATTAATGAGAAAAGAGGAAAGAATAGAAGAGGAAGAGCACTCACTTTCCTGGCTTTCCTCTACCTCACTGGTCTCTTCTTGGGCTCCTGGATGGATCCTTTACTCTTCCCACCTCTTCTTTTCTCTATCCTTCCTCACTACCTAGGTGATCTCATCCAGTCTCACAGCTTTCAGCAGCATCTATACACTGATATTTCCTAAATGTATGGATCCATCCCTCAGCTCTTTCATAAACTCCAGGGTCAGCTCTCTAACTGCCTAACTGATATCTCTGTTGGGATGTTTAACAGTCATTTCAAACTTAATGTGTCTAAAAGAGAGTGCACGTTTCTCCTCCAAATATGATCATCCCCCAAGAATTCCTCACTTTAGTAAATTTCACCAATTGTGCAGGCCAAGTATCTTGTAGTTACCCTTTACTTATCTTTTTATCACATATCCTACATTTGGTTTGTCAGCCAATCCCTTTCCCTGTAGCTTAAAATCATATCTAGAGAGTAATCATTTTTTAACATCTCCACAGCTACCTCCTGGTTCATGGCCACTTTACCACCAGCTCTCACCCGAGCTATTTCAACAGCTTTCTAATTGGTCTCCCATTTGCACACTTTTTTCCTACAAATGTTCTTCTACACAGAAGCCAGAAAGGTCCTTTGTAATCATAGATCATACATAACATGTTTCTCTACTGTTCAAAACCCTCTATTGGCTGCCCAATGGCTAGAATCAAACCTGAAATCTTCTTTATCATGGCCCTGGTGTCTAAATCATGTCTTTCCCCTTTTCTTTTACTCCTCTGGTCTCATAGGCTGGTCTTGAATACTAAGGTCTTCCTCGGGGACACCCACCCTGCAGACAGTCACAGGTGGTGCCTTGCTCCCTTGTGTCACAAACAACCCCTGGCAAACATCACCTCCCTACAGGGTACTCTGACTCCCAATAGAAAATCAATCTTTGTCTCATCTGGACTTTGCTATGATAATACCTATCATTACTTAACATTACTCGTGTGCTTGCTTGCCTGTTTGTCTCTCTTATTAAAATATAATCTCCATTACTTCAATATAGGCACTGAAAAAAATAGATATAAACTCCAGATTATTGAGGTAGTCAGTTTGTTTTTTATATGGGCTAATGATGTTATTATTATTTTTGGGGGGGTCTTTTTTTTTTTAAGATAGAGTCTCTAGCTGTTGTACTCTATAGTATCATAGCTCACAGCAACCTCAAAGTCTTGGGCTCAAATAATCCTCTTGCCTTGGCTTTTCTACTTTTAGTAGAGACAGGGTCTTGCTCTTGTTTAGGATAGTCTTGAACTCTGTATTAAGCACTATACCCGCCTCAGCCTCCCAAATTGCTAGGATCACAGGTGTGAGTCACCACACCCGGCCTTAATGATGTTATGGTTATGGTTAGAGAGTATTTCTCTTTTAGAGATACATGCCAACATATTTATGGATGAAATAACCTGACATCTTGGATTTGCTTTAACTAATATGGAGGAGAAATGGGTTCCCACTGAGAGAACACTGAGTTTACATTGTTTAAGTTGGATGATGGGTAATAGTTCATTCTTCTCTATTTTTGCATATGTTTAAATCAGTGATTTTTGAACCAGTGTGCCATGGGAGGATCTTAGGTGTGCTGCAAAAATTTTGATGATCATTAATTAACTTATTTTTGAAAGACATTCAATGCACAGTAAGTATACATATTTTTTTATTCTTTTTTTTTTTGATCAACATAATTTAAGTGTGCTGCAGATGTTTAACTATTGGTTCAAGTATACCATTAGATAAAAAAAAGTTGAAAAACACTGGTTTAAATCTTTCCATAATAAAAAGCAAACAAAAAAACCCTTGCCTATTTCTTCACCTTTATTTCCCTAATGCCTAGAGCTGCGATTGGCATACAAAGGGCCCACTCAATCAATACATATTTATTCAATGTTCATTGTATATTCAATCAGTTAGGAAAGGAGAGGTATATTTTCAAGATAAATATTATTTTAAAACTTTTTTATTTAAAAAATATTTTTTAGAGATAGGGTCTTGCTATGTTGTCCAGGCTAGACTAGAATTTCTGGGCTCAAGTGATCCTCCTGCCTCAGCCTTCCAAGTAGTTGAGATAATAGACATGCACTTACATCCCCAGCTCAAAGATAAATTTTAAGAATTTACTACAAATTATTGGAAATCTAAATTCTAGGTTCCAAAGGAGTATTTTGCAAAGAGTCTGCCCTCTAGGCTATACATCCAGGAATATACTAATTGTGAGAATGTCAAAAATTATAGTGGATAATTTAGTTATGGTATGCCTTTAATTGTTCTTTGTAAGACCAATTTTTAAAAATATAGTTTTATTTGTCTTACCTTTTTCTCATCGAATCATGATAATTAACTGTATTCTCCTATACCAGAAATGTACATAGAAGTTGTGAGAAAAGACAAAAGTCTAGTTAGGTAAAACTTTATGGACCCAGGTTCTTCAAAATTATGCCAGATTATAGTTTGCAGATCACTTATACAAAATATAAAATCCATGGTAAGAAAAAGTGTTTTTTTTTTATTGTTGGGGATTCATTGAGGGTACAATAAGCCAGGTTACACTGATTGCATTTGTTAGGTAAAGTCCCTCTTGCAATCACCTTCTGGGAAAAGTAGTTTTTTTGTTTTTTTTTTTTTTAGAGATAGAGTTTTACTTTGTCGCCCTTGGTAAAAGGGCTGTGGTGTCACAGCTCACAGGAACCTCCAGCTCTTGGGCTTAGGTGATTCTCTTGCCTCAGCCTCCCAAGTAACTAGGACACAGGCGCCTGCCACAACGCCCGGTTATTTTTTTGTTGCAATTTGGCCCAGGCTGGGTTTGAACCCACCACCCCCGGTATATGGGGCCAGCACCCTACTCACTGAGCCACAGGCACTGCCCTGTGTTTTTTTTTTGTTTATTTGTTTGTTTGTTTGTTTGTTTGTTTTTAGGAGATTTCCATTCTGCACAATTTATCAGGCTAAGAGAGATAGAAATTTTAATAGAAATTGGATTACAAATGCCTGGGTGTGCTCTATTAATTTCATTAGCATATTCAGTCAATAAAGATCAACTGTTTATAGTACTAGACAATGATATATTATCATGAACCTTTGTTCAAGGACCTCACAGACCTTGGGGGAAAGACTCCCTATTCAATAAATGGTGTTGGGAGAACTGGATATCCACATGTAAAAGACTGAAACTGGACCCACACCTTTCCCCTCTCACAAAAATTAATTCAAGATGGATAAAGGACTTAAATTTAAGGCATGAAACAATAAAAGTCCTCAAAGAAAGCATAGGAAAAACACTGGAAGATATTGGCCTGGGGAAAGACTTCATGAAGAAGACTGCCGTGGCAATGGCAACAACAACAAAAATAAACAAATGGGACTTCATTAAACTGAAAAGCTTCTGTACAGCCAAGGAGACAACAATCAAAGCAAAGAGACAACCTACACAATGGGAAAGGATATTTACATATTTTGAATCAGACAAAAGCTTGACAACTAGGATCTATAGAGAACTCAAATTAATCCACATGAAAAAAGCCAACAATCCCATATATCAATGGGCAAGAGACATGAATATACTCTTCTCTAAAGATGACAGACGAATGGCTAACAAACATAAAAAAATGTTCATCATCCCTATCTATTAGAGAAATGCAAATCAAAACAACCCTGAGATACCATCTAACCCTAGTGAGCATGGCCCACATCACAAAATCTCAAAACGGCAGATGCTGGCATGGATGTGGAGAGAAGGGAACACTTTTACACTGCTGGTGGGACTGCAAACTAGTACAACCTTTCTAGAAGGAAGTATGGAGAAACCTCAAAGCACTCAAGCTAAACCTCCCATTTGATCCTGCAATCCCATTACTGGGCATCTACCCAGAAGGAAAAAAATCCTTTTATCATAAGGACACTTGTATTAGACTGTTTATTGCAGCTCAATTTACAATCACCAAAATGTGGAAACAGCCTAAATGCCCACCAACCCAGGAATGGATTAACAGCTGTGGTATATGTATACCATGGAATACTATTCAGCCATTAAAAAAAAATGGAGACTTTACATCCTTCGTATTAACCTGGATGGAAGTGGAAGACATTATTCTTAGTAAAGCATCACAAGAATGAAGAAGCATGAATCCTATGTACTCAATTTTGATATGAGGACAATTAATGACAATTAAGGTCACAGTGGGGGTGGGGAAGTGGAGAGCAGAGAGAGAAAGAAGGAAGGAGGGGTGGGGAAAGGAAGAGCAGAGAAATGGAAGGAGGGAGGGGGGTGGTGGGTGGGGCCTTGGTGTGTGCCACACCTTTTGGGGGCAAGACATGATTGCAAGAGGGACTTTGCCTAACAAATGCAATCAGTATAATCTGGCTTATTGTACCCTCAATGAATCCCCAACAATAAAAAAGAGGGGGGAGTTTTTATTGTATTAATAAAGTAAATAATATTGGGGGGAGGATCAAAGCACCTAACAGAGTGAATGTACTCGTAGTACCTTCTTAAGTACCACCCCAGACAGCTAAACACTAAGTTACTGATTATATGACTAAAAAGTCATTCAACAATCCTGTCATGCTGAGTCTTCCACATGCAGATACAATTCAAGGAAGAGAGTGACCCACAAGAAGCAAGGCTAACTGCCCTCAGCATGAAAATACAATGATAAGTTTGACTAGTGACACAATGCTCTTAAATCCTATAAGTCAAATTTGCACAATCATGTGTATGTGAGTACTAAATGCTATTCAAGTATTAACCAACTTTATTCACAAAATCCTAGTTATCTATGTTCTTATAGCAGCAAAGGTTCAGTCTGTTTTTAAATATTCTAGCATTCAGATTTTTTCCTAATTTGGACAGATTTTCTCTCTAATTAATTTTATTTCCCTCTGATAAAATTATATGTCTCTAAAAGGCAGAGATTCTGGGATCAAGTTACATCACTTTAAAGCTAAGGAAGCCAAAATCCAGGAAAATTAAATGGCCTGTCCAAGTTCAAATGGCAAGTTGATAGTAACACTAGAACAAAAACCCAGACCTCCTAACTGGTCAAAAAGTCTTCTTTCCACATAACCAGCTTTGTCTGTCCTCTACTAGAAAATCACACTGTGAGAAAATTCTTTTTTTTTTTTTTTTTTTTTTTTTTTTTTTTTTTTTTGGGGTTTAATTTGGGTTACAATAAGCCAGTTTAAACTTATTTAAATTTTTTGTTAAAGTCCCT
>CAUYPK010047050.1:0-12969 GCA_963574355.1 Loris lydekkerianus | reverse complement strand
TGTAAATTCCTCAAGCCATTTCTCTGAAGCTGTACACCCTGTGAAGCCTGAGATCAAAGGGCATGCTGCCCTTCCTCAGAGATACGGGCCAGAGGGTTGACATATGTTAACAACATATTGTCAGAGGTCTATAGGTGCTCTGCCCTGAGGAGAAGACACAGTCATTACTTCATACTGAGTAAACTGAGTGAATGCTTGAAGATATTTTTCCATGAACTCTGTTCCCCTGTGGCTACTTTCTTCTTTATAATTTTGTTTACACATCTGTCCAGAAATTAGTCAGTGTTTAGAAGAAGATGTTTACTGAAAAAGTGATTATGTTGATGTGGTAACAGGATATTTCCTTTCTAGTTGATTTCAGATAGGTAAATTGAGGTAATGGTAAAACTAATAGATAATAAATTGTTTATGTGACTAGAAAGATATAAATTCAAACCCCTAAATAAAGATCTTTGCTACACGTCATCTCATCTTGTATAGTCTGTTTCTTGACTTAATAATTACAGGAGCAAGTTTACACCCATGGCAAAGCTGCTCTTGGTTCACATCTCTGGTCATGCAACATGGATTTTGCCACCATCATGAATTTCAAATTTCTCCTTTCATCTTATTTATCATAGCCACTGCCCCAGTTAATTCTGAATCATGTCCCTCCAGAACTCTTCTAATTATCTCTTAACAATACTTTCTGCTCTAGTCCACTGGCCACCTTCTAACCCAGTTCCTATATTTCCTCATGAGTGATTTACCTAAAAATATGAACCTGACCACTACACCCAAACTTAAAAATATTAATTGGCTTTCTATGGTTCATAGCACTAAGTCTAAACTCCTTGATTTGAAGTTTAAGGTCATCCTCAATCCAGGTTAAATATATTTTTCTATTAAGATTCTAGAAATTATATTTACTATGTCCACTATAAGTTACTAGTTAAACCCTAAACATATCATACATTCTCCTCATTCTTTGTTGATGTTATTTTCTCTGCCTGAATGCCACCTTCTGTTTAACTTAGTCTTCTCATGCATCAAGGAACAATTAAAATATTACTTCCATTTCAGTGCTCATATGTGCTTTTTCTCAGTTTTATTTATTTATGTGGGGAGGTAAAATTTGATTACATGGGTAAATATATCAGCAAGCTGAAAGAATAGGATGTCATCCACTTATATTCCCCCACAAGGGGATTATACACTCATCCACAGATAAATGTCTCTTTGTGGAAGCCTCTGTATTGAGGTGGGAACTCATAAAACCCCGATGGACCCCAAGACCTAGAAGCGTTGTTCTGAGAGTACAGATCAGCACACAGGTAGCAGACCCAGTGATAGTTCTCTTTGGTTAAAATGCAGTATTAACTCTGCTCCACAAATGATGTGCCTATAATCTTATTTGGCCTTCAGTATATAATGAAAACCACCTGCAAAAGGGATTCACCTGCACCAGTTCCTTGACATAAAGTCCCATCAATGTGCAGAATTCAGTTTTAGCACTGGACCTGAAAGGTGCCCTATAACATGACTATAGCCCCTCGCAGCTATGGTCCCAGCTTAGTGCTCTTTGCACAGTGACTCAGAGAAAGACTTACTCCTCTGAGCCACTGTTACAGGTTTGCCAGCCTCTGTACTATAGCTGATTCTGAAAAAGTTCTGTCTTGGTTCTAGCTCTCTGCTTTGGCCCAGGAGTTTCTCCATTCATGTAAAGAATAGCTGGGAGATTTGTAAGTCTGAACCTCCATGACAGACTGCTAGCATTCATCACATAGGAGATCCTGAAGTGGCTCAGTCTTAGCTCCAGCCTCTTTCTCTTTAGTTAGGCAACTATATTAAAAAGGCAGAGAGATCACTTGGAGACTTACTCATTTGAGCCACTGGGACAGATTTGCCAGCCTCTATTCCACAGAAGGTCCTAGAGGGACTTTGTCTCATTTTCAAGCCCTCTTAGCTGCAATCCAGGAGTAATCCTGCCCATGCAGAGAATGTCTAGAAGACTAGCATGTTTGAGTCAAAAGGATAGCTTTTCTACTTCATCTTATAGTAGATTATCACTACATACTGACAATAAGCAAGCAGTAGAATGCCACATCCAGAAGTTTAGTCAGGACTCTGCAAACTCAAAGCCCGTTCTATAACTCCACCCAAGAAAGGAAGCAAATCTCAATCATGCATTTCTACTGAGCATGCATGTTGGTCAATCCATCTCAATCCACTTAACATTGGGGCCATTCTTGTAATCCTTTCTATCTGCTGGACTGAAATGGGTGTTCCTTGCTTTCTTGCCAAGGAATATACTCTGTGGCTCTGCCAGATCTAAAACAATTGCAGTGCTCTCCAGCAGTTTAGCTTGATTGCAGAGTTCAGGCCGTGAGTGGTCTTGCTGACTATCAGAACCTACCCAGCTTCCCCAGATGAAGTCAGAGGAAAGGGAGCAGCCAAGACATCTATCTAGGGAACCTAAAAACAAGCACTGCTAGCCCACCCATGGTCAATACCTATTAATCTATCCAGAATCATAGGCTAGACAAAAAATTAAAGTTTATCTATGCAAAGGAACATCCATAAAAAACAGACAAAGGTGCTGTCTACATTAAAACAAAAAACAGCAAAGCATTTTCCATGACTTAGCAATTATGAATTGGGCTGCAATAAACATTCTGGTACAAATGTCTTGTCCCTCCCTATTCTAACCACCTCACAAAGCAAAGTAAAAAGAGAGTCTCGTCACCATATAGCTCTGGCATTTGCTATTTTGGACTAGATTATTTTTCTAATGCATATTAATAATCAATGTCTGCACAATGAATTGATTTTAGCCAATACATAAGTTAGCTTTTCATTTTTCTACCTTCTAGATAAATTTTAAAAAAGGAAAAACAATCAAAGTCCCCTGCCTTCTAGGAGTTCGAAGTCCTTAACTAGTTGTAGTCATTCACTTCTTTGGGCAATCTTTGTTTTAGAGTGTGCTTTGGGGGTTGTTTTGAAGTGGGTTCTTAATTTTTGTCAAGGAAGAATGCAAAGGAGAAAAAGAACAAGTGCAAATTTTTAAATCTTCGAATTTTTAAATCCTCATAAATAAATACCTGAGAAAAATGATGTGTATATTAGACAGTAACTCCCTCAATCTGCTTATGCATGTGTTAGAGACGGCAGAAGGGCAACTCTTCTTCATCTCCTTTTGAGTCTTCCATTCATATAGGTATATAAGGTCTTTGCTCGTTCATTTAACTATTTTAATAAAAAATGTATTTGTTACTTACTATGTTTCAGACATGGTGCATGGTACTTACTTTAAATAAGTATTTAGACTATTTCTAGAAGATAAGAGTGTTTTATATGTTATTAATATTTTCTAAAAGAAAAAGATACTTGTAGCAAAGAAGGACTTTGCCCTAGAATATAGAAATTATATTATCCTTTGTGGCAGCTACAGCTAATTATCAATCCCATATCTGCTCTTCCCTTCTTTCTTAACTAAATTGACTTTCAAGAGTGGAAATGTGCCCAATTTCTCAGTTTCCTACTAAAAATGGTCACTCAACTCAGCACTGGCCAATAAATTATTTTAGAAGTCACTATTTTCTTGATTAAAGGGGGGGGGGATTAGGGAGAGAAAAACATAGCCCTTTCCTTATCACCACAAAGTAAGTGCACCAGAACTGACGCAATTAAATTTCCTTTGTGGATATCTACACGCTCTTTCTGCTTTTGCTAGATGAAGGTTGATTTCTGAAGAAAACTTGAAAGCCACACATTAAACGCAAGTTATAGCAAAGCCTCCATCAGCTTGGGTCCCTGTATGACCTACCTTGAATTTTTTACATAAGAGAGAAATGAGCTTTTAATGCATTAAGTCAATGAAATTTTGAGACAAATTTTTTACAACAGCTAACATTATCCTCAATCCTAACATTATCCTACTTGGAGCAGGTTACTGCCAGAACGAAACCCCAAATATTTGGCATTGAATTAGCACCCAGGTGGTGGGTGGCTGGAAGGTTGGAGGACCCTGTTTTGTCTTGGCAAAATGGTTTATAAAAAGAGCTGCCTCAACAGTCTGGAAGGCAGACCAGGTGTCTCCTGAGACCACAGGGGAAGTGGTTGAAAAGAGATGTGAATATATACCAGTTGGTCTGTGCTGCTGATAGCAAGTTATGTTGAGGAAGATTTCAGCTCAGACAAGAATTAACAAGTTTTGAGTGAAATTCCAGGGTTAATGTGAGTCCAGAAATCTGAGGTCTCACAGGGTTGGAAAAGCCAACAGCTTCTGAATACCAAAAAGGATGAAATATGGAAAAGGCTTTGAGTAGAAAAAGCCTGTTAATTCTTAGCAATTAAACAAAGGATTCAAATTGTTCCAAATAACCTAACAACATCCTCCATTAATTTGAGAGAAAAAGGCATTAAGATGTAGAAACATGAAGCAAATCAGACTTGAGAATTCTATCTGAGCAAGAAGTTCTGGGGAAGTTACTAACACATGAGACTAGTTTTGAAGGATGTAGCACAAAGGCCTAGTATGTTTCTTAAGGAGTTGTATTAACAGATAATTTATAACTTTGCTTTAAAAAAAAGAATAAAAGAAAAACTAGTACACAGATGTAAAAAAAAAAAAAAAAAAAAAAAAAAAAAAGCCGTGGCTCCCAAACTTGTGCTAGAAAGCAGCAGTTTTCAAAAGCTGTATGGTCACCCAGGAGAACAAACTTACCAATTGCCCACTTCATGTGAACATTAGAATTTCAAGTCCAAGAAGAACACCTCACGAGCAGACCAGGAGCAGAAGAAAGTTACAGAAAAAGGTCATCTGTCCTGAGAGTGAATCAAGGTCTGTTCAGAAGCTTCCTCTCTACTGAGCAGAGGATCCTCACGTGTTTGCTCACGAGATTCCACTCTTGAGATGAACCACTGAACACTGACCTCTTCCCTTTACATTTTAGCGTCATCTTTTTTTTTGTCTTGTTTTGTTTTATGTTTTGTTTTCTTTGTTTTGTTTTTAGTTAGTGGTAGCTGGGGCCCATGGAACCCTACTTGCACCTGCTCAGCACTCAGAAATTACAGGCTTTGACTTGGAGACAATACCTGAATGTTTTGTTAATTTTATCAATTTTCTCTTTTGGAGAGGGGCTGAGCATAATTGTTGAATAGAAAAAAAAAAAGTAATCAATTGCTAGTCATTTATCAAAATATGTTTCCTCTTTTCTATGTTATTTCTCAGCTCACCTTATAATGATAAAGTCAGAAGATAAACAGACTTGAGACTTACATTTAAGGAAAGAACTTTGGCCATAGTTACCAGCATCTGGAACTAACTCACAAGCAAATAGCTATTTATGTCTTCATTTTCCAGTATGTCTTAGCTCTGGTGTTTCATCTGTTGTTTTAGCTCATGTGAGTGAATTTGACCTAATAGAATGCAAGCAAAATGGCTGATATCCACCCACCGGTTTCAAACTTCATCTAGAAAAACCTCCCACATGTCTTCCCCATGCTCTTTATTACTGGAAACCACATGGGAAGATGATAGCAATTATCAGTCTGGCTTAGTGATGACATTTTCAGTACCCCTCAAGCCCCATGGACCAATAACACCCACATTGGAGTGAATAACGAACAACAAATAAACTGTTAATGTTTCAGCCACTGGAATCCTGGGGTTGATCGTAACACCAGAGTTTCCCTGACGCTAACTTAGAGTGAGCATTACCTTAACTGCATGTAGGCACACAATTCCTAACAGGAATGAAAGCTTTTGCTCAAATGTGTTTAGATCCATAGGTGGTAACATCTGTATAGCCTACATGTATTCTCAGGAGAAGCAAAAGCCAGGAAGCTTTTCTCTTTTTCTGTCTTCTATTTCTCTGTTTATAAGCATGTAATGTACCATTTCTCCTATACTCATTTTAACAACTTCATTACCTTATGGGAATTTCTTTGTGATTTTCTTATACTATTGTATTACAGAGTTTGGAAAATAATCTCAAATACCAGTCAGAGGAGTCTGGGAGTTGCAGTGACAACTTTCTCAATGCCAAAGTTAAGGTGTAAGTAACAGCAGAAACAAAGGTGGCAACCCTAAAAGCTAACAGCTTCAGGAATACGGAATAGGAGAGAAGCTACCTGGGCAGCCGGGAGAGTGACTGGGTGGGACGAAGAGATCAAATCTATGCAAACCCTGAAAAGAGATTTGGAGTCAGGTGATTCCTCTGTCACAGAACAGGAGGGAAACTGAGGAAAGGTCTGCTAAAGGAGTCTCCGAAATTATTATCCCAGAGGGTTCAGAGAAAATAGGCACAGCTATAGTGTACTTGCAGTTGAAAGTAGGTAGCCCAGGGGAAGTGGGATATGTTTGGTACTAGAGCTTTTCACACTGAACTTATCAGGCACAAGTCAAATGGGTGAGGATGAACTGTGAATGCGTCGGGCAACGCTGGGGACCACGCGTGTTTGTTGACTGCAGGCTGGTTCATGCCAGGCCTGGGCTGATCCATGCGCACCACACCAGCACCACCATCCCAGTGGACATGTCCCAGGGGTGGTTAAAAATCCTCCACATTGATGGAATGTGAACAACAATCAAGAGATTGAATTTTTCTATTGTTTTTTTTTTCTTGTAGTTCAAAAAATGTGACATATTTATGGAAAAGTACAGATTGTTCCCATCCAAACACAGTAGTAGTTTCTTTTCTAAAAATAAACATGGCCAATTATATTTTAGGGAGATTTATTTTACTTTATCTTACTTTTAAACAAAAACATTTTAAAGAAAATTTTAAAGGCTTCTGAAATCTTATCCTAGAGCAAAACACAACACTGAAGAAAACTGTGGATCTGGTTGATGGTACGTGAACACTGTGCAGCTTTTACAAAAGTTTCACTCATTCTCAGAGTCCAGACATTTATTGAAGGCCTATCATGTGACAATCACTATGCCAGGGGAAGGGACATCAGAGATGATTAAAATCTGGCAGGCAGGCCTGGAAGTGACTTACGCTGTAACAAAGGAGACTAACCACAAACCCACTGATTATGCATATGAGGCACCTTGTTTTCCAAAGAGAACTGAAAGTCTTCATTATATACTCACCAAATAACCACTTAGTTATTTTTATACCTCAATGAGGTAGTAATAATATTAATAATAATAATAGCTTATAATACTTACCAAGCTGTAATTATGTGCCAGACAGATTAATAAATGTTTTATATAGATTATTTCATTTTACCTTTACAAAAACTCTATGAGGGAGGGAGAAAAATTAAAATTTGTCACAACTCTACAGATAAGACACATGAGGCAAAAAAAATATAGCGAATTGTCCAAGATCACAGAGCTAGAAAGTGGTAGAGCCAGAATGAGAACACAGGCAGTTGGGGTATATTCATAGGCATGATCCATTTGGACCAGATCTCACCTAAAAGCCTATGTTAGGATATTTGGGCCCCAAGAGATACACTTCATCTGTGACCTTCAATTACTTAAGACCCGGGTGCCCCCAGCCAGTGCTAATACCTGGGGCACTGATGGATGTCCAGTATGCATGATGGGATCTTGTGATTTGAAGGGTCCAAACAATCAATTCTGTGATTCCTCACAAAGGTCCTAGTCATTCACGAAAATATGTTAAGTGAAAAACAATTTATCTAAAGCTTTTGGTACTTCCCCTGCTCTGACCACTCTGAGAACAAACTCCTAATTCCTGAGATACAAGCTGCTCTAAATGCTTGATGCATGCAAAGCCAACTGACCCTCAGAGTAAACTGTCTACTAAGAGCCACTTGCATCAGCATCTCTTACTTCTTTCCTTTATTTATTCACTCAACAGTAGTCAGTGCCTACTAAGTGCCAGGCATGGTGAAGGCACTGAAGTCAAAACAATAGATGTTATCACTAGCCTCATGGAGAGATGGTCTACTAGCAGCCACAGGGACAGCTAATTCTATGGCAATGTAATTTTTTGTGTACACATTTGAGTGTTTACACCAACCTGTAGGATACAAGAAAAGTTCTTTTGTGATATTTCAACAGCTATACCTGTGGCAGATATATTTTTGTAGATAAACCACTATGAAAAGGATAAAATAGTTTGTGTAAATAAAAAAAAAAAAATAATAGAATGTGGTCATTTTGGAACAAGTTACATGACTACTGAGAACTGTTAGAGCCTATAACTGACTAAGTTCACATGAAGTTAGTAAATCTAGAAAATCCTTCCTAAAGCCACTATAGTAAAGGTTTCATATTTCTACAGTCTTAGTGAATTAAAGATTAACTACAAGATGACTTTAGAACTTCAGACTTACAATACCAATGAGCTGTTCCAACAATCTAGTCCTGTTGCCTTTCTCACAGATGGAGTGTTCAAACAATGCACAGTTTTTTTTTGGATATTTCCTTGTACTGGATCTGCTAATTTTACTCCAGCCATTACCAATAAGAACTGAATCTAGAATTAGATGTTAAGGTGATGAAAAGCAAACACAAAACTCCTAGTTTCTCCAGAATTTCAATGCATGAAAAATGAAAGGACATGGATGGGGTGACAATCCTAGACTTTGAGAATAAAAAAGCAACATTTTTCAAAGCACAGTGTTTAGATGCTCCTTACCTCAATGGAAGTTAAAATGAGAGAAGGCTTCAAGCTGCAACAGATGTGATTTAAGTTAGATGCCTGAAAGAAATCACCAGTTGTCAAGGGAGCCAAACCATTGAGTACTGTACTGAGAAACAGAGTTGAATTCCTTTGCCTTACAAGGCCATCTCCCTGATACGGTTTCACTGCCCACGGCCACGTGGCATGGCAGAGGCAGAGGACAGCTCTCAGACGTTTCAGAAGCCCCCTCCAGTCCACCACCTCTCCCATCAAATTGTTCTCTAATCACGTGTTGATATTGACACTACAGAGAATATGAAAAGTAAGACACTATTCCTATTATAATGGATTTATGGAGGGAGAATTAAGAAGCAATTAAATACTAGAATATAATAGATTAGTATAAAGCTAAGTACCAAATGGGTTGATTCTACTTCTAGGAAAAAGGAAAGGGGAAAAACATATAACTTACATCCCAAGATGTTCTAATACTTTTTCTAAGATAATCCTACAATAGGCTTATAAAACAAGTTTAATTATCCCCATTTATAGTTTAGGAAATTAAGGCTTAGAGAAGATATATATAAGATGACACAACTACAAGAAGGCAACACTAAAACTCACATCCACATTTGTCTAACTCCAAAACCCATGCTTTTCTCACCAACCCCTAAGAATGTTGTATTTTGGATTCAGCTAATAACATACTGTCCACTATGCAAATGGGGACTGTACTGCATCATAATTAATTTTGCTCAATATGATTCTCTCCCACCAAAATAAAAATCTTTTAGGCTATTTTAAATGAATAAATAAATGCAAACTTGAATTTCTTTTTCTTCTCTATAAATCTTCTGTTCTAATTAATGACTAGCCAGACTTACACTTTATTATTTGTGATTTCAGAAAGACTCTCAGGGAATTAGTTGAATGAGGTGTAGGAAAACAATCTGAGCTCTATACATAGAGATGACTGGATTTGAAAGCACTAAATCAGGAAACCAAATGGGATCTCACAGCTCAATGTTTTAGAATCAGCTTCAGGTATTCAACAGACAAATCAAGAACCCACATTAAAAGCCTGGAGTCAGGCATGATCTCTTGCTCCTTTCAAAATTCACATTGTGGACTTTAATTTAATAACACTATTTCTGATAACAGCATCTTGTAGGAACTAAAGTTGTCAGAGACCACAAAGGACAAGACTGCTTACCTCTGCATCAGGATCACAGACTAAAGATTTATAAAAAATTTTTAAAATAAGAAGTTCCCAATTATCTTTTTCTCTGGATCCACTCTGCCACAGCTTGTGTGGGTCAATGTTCCCCAAATGTTAGTCCCTCAGACAAGGTTCACAGACGTTGTTCTATCAGCAGACAAGCTGCACTATTACTCCTCTGATGCTTTTCTTTAAAGTGATCTTCTTCAAACTTAAATTTATTATAGGAGAATTTTCCATTGCTATTATAAATGACAAGTCAGTTGCATTTGGCAGATATAGGAGGTTGCCATAAAAATAAATGCATATTTTTACAATAATGCACAAAGGTTTGTTTTTGTGTTCCCTAAAGTCATCTTGCATGCCACTGGTTGCTTGCATGCCACACTTCAGTAAAAGATTTTAGTCTATGCCTCTCCCTGTTTCTCTAGAACTTTCCCAGCAAACAAGAGGATGGGTGTTGATAGGGAGACTGTCCTCCCTTATCGCAACTGAGATCAGCTACAGGATCACTCTTCCCAAGACTGAAATCCTGGCATGTCTTTCAGAGGCTCATCAAGGTGAAAAAGAAAACAGTACTTTGATAGCCCAGAGGAATTGTTCCCCTTTTCCTTTCCTGCTGACACCTGAGCTATCATGCCTTGGTATCTGAGATGCTTTATAATAGGCCTGCCTCAGTCACAGGAGGAGAGGTGATGCTGAGCAGGACTCAGAAATACCTGGGCTCCTCCCTGTGGCTGTCAATCAGGAAACAGCAGAGAAACTCAGACCAGTCGTTCCCCAGAGAGGCCCTGAGAAACAATAGTTTTTCCTTTTCTGAGGCTCAAGATAAACTTGAGCATAGCTACTTCTAACTCCATCTCTTCTGCAGTTTGGTAACTGGGTTTCCTAAACAAAATTAACGGAAGTGTCAAGGTGAAATTGAAAGTGGAACTGGCAGCAGAGGGCAAATCTCCAAGGTCCTTAATGGATTGGAAAGCCAAATGGCAATTTCCAGCGAGATCCCTTTCCTCAGGCTGGGTTAAACTAAGGCAATCACATTTCAGTCTGCTCTTTCAATATGTTTATCAATACATTGAACTTTGCAAGGTTTATTGTGCAGAAACAACCTTATGCTTAGTTAAAATACACGGTCATTTGAATTTGATGTTTAGAATGCCTCTAAAATGCTCCCCCACTCCAAGTTTATCTCCTTTCATGATGCACCCATGTTTTCAAAAATTGTAATCATTTCTTTGGGAACAAAGTTATGAAGGTCACGATTAAACAGCAAATGCTGATCCAAAGGGCAGCCCATTAAGGCAGGCTCAGCTCCCAGCAGCAGCCACAAGTTAAACAATGGGATTGGATATTTAATGATTTAGAGCTAAGACTTCAGATACATTTAAGCAAAAGTAACACAATGAGGAACATATCAAAATCACTTAAAAGGCTCTTCAAAATATCCGTTCCCAATGACCTAGGCCTCAGACATTCTGACTCTGGGAAATCAGAGGTGTGGGAAGAAGGTTCCACAACCAAGAGAGACATAGGAGATCCTTTGTTGAAATGTGGGCAGGGGGCTTAAAGAGAAATAGAAGGTTTCTGTGGAAAGATTCCCACTACTTTATACAAACTTTTCTATGTCTGAGGTGGCAGGCGTGGTAAAAGAGCTCAATTTCCACTATTTCCCGTCTCTAAGTGAGTGAGATGTTAGAGCATCCTGCCTTCGCTATTATTTTTGTCAGTCTCTGTCTTCCCTGCAGGACATGTGCAGCCCCTAGGAACACCAGCCAGCAGCTGGGCATCATGGGAATGTTCCTGCTTTGGGGACAGATTCACCACACTTACGAAAGCTAATCTGCTCTCCAAGTCTGCTGTGCCGCCTCCTGCTTTTCCTTTATTCTTACAGATATGAGAGCTCAAGAAAGACAATCTGGGAAACTCAGGTTTCAGCAAGCTATGCATATTATAAGAAGAGTGAATTCTCCCTCCCTCTCTCTCTTGCAAAATACTCCCTACTTGAATTGCAAACCTTGGAGCCAACACGTCTGGCTCTAGCTGCCTCATCATTCATAACCTTGTTATGCAAATAAAACAAAGACAAATTAAAATTCTAATTGAACCCTAATCAAAAAAAGAGCCCCCCAAAATATTTTTAAAAGATACCAAATTCCAGTACATGCCCGATTTGTGTTTGTTGTAGTTTTTAAGCAATCAGGCTGAAAAGAAATAGAGGGATGTATGTTCTGCTCAATATTCCTAATTTTCACGCCTTTGGTGCTATGCATTCTTTGTTAAAACTTCCCCCAACTCTGGCAGAGGGTCAAACCTTGGCCCTTATATAACAAAAGCGGAATATATCTAAGCAGAAAAAGTGGAGGTTTAAATGGACCCATGGAGCTTTGAACAATTGAGAAAATACCTTCCAGAGACTTTATTTATATTATTGCTGGAGGCCTGAGAAGTATCACCTTGGCTATTTTAGAGAATATGCCTCCGCCTCCTCACATAAAGTCGTGCTGTTCAACCCTCTTAATCTTACCCAAAGCCTCCACGAAATGTAAATATTTATGACTCACAAGCTGCACTTCCCTCACCGTGTACAATATTACTCTCCCACAGAGCTCTGGGTTTCTTTAAGGTAGTTGCAGGGCCTCATCTCTGAGGAAAACAGAAATGTTTAAGAATCTTACTGCTACTTTCTCCAAGAAGGCAGATGATTATTCTGAATTTCCCTCTGGGAAAGACCTTGCTGACATAAAAGTCTGCCAGAGATTTCCTATCACATTGACTGCATAGGCATTTTCTAGGAGCTTCCATTAATGACAGGAATCGGAGTTAGGGGCAGACAATTTGAGTCACATGAAAAAGCTCCCGTGGCCAGAAACATCTCTCCTGCTGGTCCTTCTGCAGTTAGACAAAGGTGCAGCCTCCAAAGAGCCCTTGCTCAATTCTCCTTCTTAGCAGAGCTATGCCCTCCATAGCACCAATGACGGGTAAGACTCCCAAAGCTGGGACAACCTAAGACAGGATATGGAAAGGCTGCACGGTGGATTACATTCATAGTACCCAAAGACGGGTAAGATCACTCTGCGTTCAGTCAACCTAAGACAGGGACCAAACCATTGATGTTTGTATCCCCATGACGGGTAAGACTGAAACTGCAAGAGCAGGCAACCT
>CAUYPK010047049.1:0-34465 GCA_963574355.1 Loris lydekkerianus | reverse complement strand
AGGGGAGAATGAGGGATGTATATGGGATGGGAGGAATAGTAGGGGATAGTAGAGGAACCATAACTATGGAGCACATTGCAAGTACAAGTTGGTTCTATCATGTGTAGAACACAAATGTCCTAATGTTATAATTGGGTAAATGAGATGAAAGCTATGCTAATTAGTATGATGTAAGCACTCCAATTTGTACAAAAAATCAACACACTAAAATGTGCATAAATGTATTAATGATCTGTGTACAAAAAACTTAATACAAAATAAAAATATATATAAAAAATATCAAGTAACAGTGCAAGCAAAAATTAAAAAAACAAAAGAATAAAGATCAGGGCTCTAAACACATCACATCCCTGAATTTATTTCACTTTGCAACTAATTTTTTTTTTATTTAATCATAGCTGTATACATTAATTTGATCATGGTGTACATACACTAGTTTTATAGAATGCTTGGCACATTTTCATCACACTGGTTAACATAGCCTTCTTGGCATTTTCTAAGGTATTCTGTTCAGACTTTTATATTTTACATTTACTAAGTTTGACATGTAGCCTTGTAAGATGCACTTGCAGGTGTAATCCCACCAATTACCACCCCTCTGCCCATTCTCCCAACTTCCCTCCACTCCCTCTCCCCTTCCCCATATTCTTAGGTTATAACTGGCTTATAGCTTTCATGTGAAAGCCATAAATTAGTTTCATAGCAGGGCTGAATACATTGGGTACTTTTTTTCCATTCTTGGAATACTTTATCAAGAAGAATATGCTCCAGTTCTATCCATGTAAACATGAAAGAGGTAAAATATCCATCTTTCTTTAAGGCTACATAATATTCCATGGTGTACATATACCACAATTTATTAATCCATTCATAGATTGATGGGCACTTGCACTTTTTCCATGACTTAGCAATTATGAATTGGGCTGCAATAAACATTCATGTACAAATATTTTTGTTATAATGTGATTTTTGATCTTGGTATATACCTAGTAGAGGAATTATAGAATTAAATGGTAGATCAATTTTTAGATCTCTAAGTGTTCTCCAAACACCTTTCCAAAATAAATGTATTAATTTGCATTCCCACCAGCAGTGTAGAAGTGTTCCCTTTTCTCGACATCCACGCTATCATCTCTGGTTTGGGGATTTTGTGATATAGGCTAATCTTACTAGAGTTAGATGAAATCTCAAAGTAGTTTTGATTTGCATTGTTCTCATGATTAAGAGCATTTTTTTTTCATATGTCTGTAGACCATGCCCCTGTCTTCTTCAGAGAAATTTCTTTTCAAGTCCCTTGCCCAGCCTGCAATGGGACCACTTGTTCTTTTCTTGCATATAAGTTTGAGTTCCCTGTGGATTCTGGTTATTAAGTCTTTGTCGAGACATAACCTGAAAATATCTTATCCCATTCTGAGGTCTCTCTGCTTGCTTTACTTACTGTGTTCTTGGCTTTGCAGAAGCTTTTTAGTTTGATCAGGTCCCAGTAGTGTATTTTTGAAGCTGCTTCAATTGCTCTTAGTGTCCTTGTCATAAAATACTCCCAAAGACCAATTTATTCAAGAGTTTTCACTGCACTCTCTTCTTCACTCCACTCTAAGTTTAAATCTTTAAGCCAGTGAGTGTCTTAGTTAATGGTGATAGGTTTGGGTTGAGTTTCAATCTACTACAGGTTGCCAGCCAGTTTACCCCGCACCATTTGTTAAATAGGGAACCTTTTCCCTACTGAATGTTTTTAATAGGCTTGTCAAATATCAAATGTGGTAATCTGGGTTCATCTTTTGGTTCTCTGTTCTGTTCCAGACATCTACTTCTCTGTTTTTGTGCCAGTACCATGCCGTTTTGATCACTACCGATTTATAGGATAGTTTGAGGTCCAGTAGTGTGATTCATTCTGCTTTGTTATTTATCAGTAATATCTTGCCTATAAGAGGTTTTCTTCTGATTCCATAAAACTAAAAGTATTATTTTTTCAAGATCTTTAAAGTATGACAGTGGAGTTTTAATAGGGATTACCAAAATTGTATATTGGTTTGGGTAGTATGGACATTTTAACAATATTAATTTTTCCCAGCCTTGAGCATGGTATGTTTTTCAATTTGTTAACATTTTCAGTTGTTTTTTTCCTTAGAGTTTTATAGTTCTCTTTAAAGAGTTCTTTAAATGAAAGAGATCTTTCATTTTTTTGTTAGATAAACTCCAAAATATGTCATCTTTTTTAGTACTACTGTGAATGAGATAGACTCCTTACCTGCTTTTTCAGCTTGACTATTGTTGGTATATATAAAGGCTACTGATTTCTGAATGTTGATTTTGTAACCTGAGACATTGCTGTATTTCTTGATCACTTCTTAAAGTTTTGTAGTAGAATCCCTGCTGTTTTCCAAATACACAAACATATCATCTGCAAAGAGCAAAAGTTTAAACACTTTGAACCCTATATGGATACCCTTGATCCCCTTTTCTTCCCTAATTGCAATGGCTAAAAATTCCATTACAATGTTAAAGAGCAGTGGATACAATGGGCAGCCTTGTCTGGTTCCTGGTCTGAGTGGAAATGATTTCAATTTAACTTCATTCAATATGATATTGGATGTGGGTTTGCTGTAGATGGCCTCTATCAGTTTAAGAAAAGTCCCTTTTACACTAATGTTCTCAAGTGTTCTGATCATGAAGCGATTCTGGACATTGTCAAAAGCTTTTTCTGCATCCATTTTGAGAATGACATGGTCTTTGTTTTTTAATTTATTTATGTTCTGAATTACATTGATAGGTTTATGTATATTGAACCAACCTTGAGATGCTGGGATAAAACTGACTTGGTCATGATGTATAATTTGTTTGATGTGTAACTGAATTCTGTTTGTTAGGATCTGGTTGAATATTTTTGCATCTATATTCATTAGTGATACTGGTCTATAAGTTTTTTTTTTCTTGTTGGATCTTTTCCTGGTTTCAAGATCAGGGTTTTGTTTGCCTCACAGAACATAGCCAGAAACTCTGGGATACTGTAAATTCAGTCCTAGGAGGGAAATTTATAGCCCTGAAAGCCTTCCTCAAGAGAATGAAAAGATGTAAGTTCAGTACTTAATGGGACATCCCAATCAACTGGAAAAGAAAGAACATTCAAACTCCAAACCCAGTAGTAGAAAAGAACTAACCAAAATTAGAGAAGAATTAAATGAAATTGAAAACAAAAGAATTATACAACAGATCAATAAATCAAAAAGTTGGTTATTTGAAAAGGTAAATAAAGTAGATAAAACTTTGGGTAACATATCAGGAAAAAAAGAATAAATTCTTACAAGTGTACATGTGAAACTTAATAGATGCAGAATGTAAATGTCTTAACACAATACCCCAAAAAATGCCAGGAAGTCTATGTTAACCAGTGTGTTGAAAATGTGTCAAATGGTCTATAAAACTAGTGTATGGTGCCCCATGGTTGCGTTAATGTACACAGCTACAATTTAATTAAAAAAAGAATAAATCTGTAATTTCATCAATCAGAAATGACAAATATGAAATAAAAAAAGACATATCAGAAATTCAAAAAATCCTTAGGTAATATTACAAGAAAATTTATTCTCAGAAATATGAAAATCTGAAGGAAATTGACCAATACATGGAAGCACATCACCTTCCAAGACACAGCCAGAATGAAGTGGAAATGTTCAACAGGCCTATATCAAGTTCTGAAATAGAATCAACCTTTCAAAATCTCCCTTTAAAAAAAAGTTCTGATTGCTTTACATCAGAATTCTACCAAACCTTTAAGTAGGAACTAGTACCTATATTACTCAACCTGTTTCAAAATATAGTAAGAGAAGGAAGGCTACCTAACACATTCTATGAAACAAACATCACCCTGATCCTCAAACCAGTAAAAGACACAACAAGAAAGGAAAATTATAGACCAATATCACTAATGAATATACATGCAAAAATATTCAACAAGATCCTAACAAACAGAATTCAGCAACACATCAAACAAATTATACATCATGACCAAGTTGGTTTTATCCCAGGATCTCAAAGTTGGTTCAATATACGTAAATCTATAAGTACAATTCAGCCACATAAAAAAATTAAAAAACAAAGACCATATCATTCTCTCAAGTGATGCAGAAAAAAAAAGCTTTTGATAATATCCAGCATCCCTTCATAATCAGAACACTTAAGAAAAATTGGTATTGAAGGGACATTTCTTAAACTGATAGAGGCCATCTACAGCAAACCAGCAGCCAATATCGTATTGTATGGAGTTGAAATGAAATCATTTCCACTGAGATCAGGAACCAGACAAGGTTGCCCATTGTCTCCACTGCTGTTTAACATAGTAATGGAGTTTTAGCCACCACAAATAGGAAAGAAAAGGCAATCGAGGGTATCCATATAGAGTCAGAAGAGTTCAAATTTTTGCTCTTTGCAGATGATATGATTGTATATTTAAAAAACACCAGGGATTATACTATAAAACTCTTAGAAGTGATCAAGGAATACAGCAGTGGCTAAGGTTAGGAAATCAACATTCATAAATTGGTATCCTTTATATATACCAACAATAGTCAAGCTGAAAAAACAGTTAAGAACTTCATTTTATTCACAGTGGTGCCAAAGATGATGAAATATTTGGGAATTTGTCTAACAAAGGACATGAAATATCTCTATAAAGAGAACTATGAAACTCTAAAAAAAAAGGAATAGCTGAAAAAGTTATCAAATGGAAAAACATTTGCTCATGGCAGGAAAGAATAAACATTGTTACAATGTCCAAATTACTATGGACAAAGCAATATACAATTTTAATGCAATCCCTATTAAAGCTCCACTGTCATACTTTAAACATCTTGAAAAAATAATACTTTGTTTTATATGGAATCAGAAAAATCCTTGAATAGCTAAGACATAGAAATAAAAACAAAGATAGAGGAATCATGCTACCTGAACTCAGACTATACTACAAATTGGTAGTGATCAAAAAAGCCTGGTACTGGCACAATAAAAGAGAGGTAGATGTATGGAACAGAATAAAGAAGCAAAAGATTAACATAGCTATTTTCCCTTATTTTATCTTTGACAAGCCAATTAGAAAAATTCAGTGAAGAAAAGATTCCCTATTTAACAAATGGTGATGGGCGAACTAGCTGATGACCTGTAGAAGACTGAAACTGGATCCACACCTTTCACCATTTACTAAGATAGACTCTCACTGGATTAAATATTTAAACTTAAGATATGAAACTATAAAAATACTAGAAAAGAGTGTAGGGAAAACCCTTGAAGAAATTGGTCTGGCCGAGTATGTTATGAGGAGGACCCCGGGCAATTGAAGGACCTTCAAAAATACACTACTGGGACCTGAGCAATCCACAGCCAAGAACACAGTAAGTAAAGCAAGCAGAGAGACCTCAGGATGAGGAGAATATATTTGCAGGGTTTTTTTCCGACAGTTTCAATAACCAGAATCCACAGAGAACTCAAACATATAAGCAAGAAAAGACCAAGTGAACCCATCACAGGTTGGGCAAGGGGCTTGAAGAGAAACCTCTCTGAACAAGACAGGGGCATGGTCTACAGACATGTGAACAAATGCTCATCATCCTTAATCATGAGAGCAATTATCATCTAACTCCAGTAAGATTAGCCCAGATCACAAAATCGCAAGACAGGAGATATTGGCATGGATGTGGAGAAAAGGGAACAATTTTACACGGGTGTTGGGAATGTAAATTAATACACTTCTTTTGAAAAAATGTTTGGAGAACACTTAGCAATCTCAAAACAGATCTGACATTCAATCCTATAATTCCTCTATTAGGTATATACCCAGAAGACCAAAAATCACATTACAACAAAGTTATTTGTACCTGAATGTTTATTGCAGTTCAATTCATAACTGCTATGTAATGGAAAAAGCCCAAGTGCCTATCAATCTACAGATGGATTAATAAATTGTAGTATATGTACACAATGGAATACTATGCAGCCTTAAAGTAAGATGGAGACGTTACCTGTTCCATGTTTACATGGGTGGTGCTAAACATATTCTTCTTAGTAAAGTATCTAGAGAATTGAAAAGAAAGTATCCAATGTATTCGCCCCTACTTTGAAACTAATTTATGGTTTTCATATGAAAGCTATAACCCAGTTATAACCTAAGAATATGGGAAGAAGGAGAGGGAGGGGAGCAAGTGGGGAGGATCAGCAGAGGGAGGGTGATTATGGTGCATCTTAGAAGGATACATGTGAAAAGCAGTAAATGTGGAATATAAAATTCTTAACCCAATAACTAAGAAAATGCCACGAAGGCTATGTTATATGTTAACCAGTGTGATGAAAATATGTCAAATGGTCTATAAAACAAGTTTATAGTGTCCCATGATTGCATTAATATACACAGCTATGATTTAATAATAAAATAAAATTAAAAAAGAAACTCTGAAATAAACCAAAAACTATACCTTGATAAAATGAGTGATATGTCATGAAACTATTGCAAATACCACTATCTTTTTTTTTTAAATACTTGTTTATCAACATTCTACATACTTTATTGAAATTGACAAGTACAACAGTTAAATACAGTGACACTTTACAACTGTGTGGAGAGCATGCACAGAAACAAGTGCATAAAGCTACTATGCAGGTGATATGCAGAAACCCTACTGGGAAAATCAATTTCAGTAACTAGAATGGATCATTTTTCAAAGTATTCAACCAACTCTATCGAAAGACTTCAGTAAACAGAGATTTACTTCAGGATAGTCAGCAGCTACAAGATTTCAGATTACATAATGTGAATAACTGTGCCAAATTCTTAAAATTTCTCTCAGTGTGGTTTTTGTTATGTAGCAGGTTTTTCTGTAGATTGATATATAAAAGACAGCCAGCGAAACACCTAAATTTCAATCTGTACAACCTAAAGAATAGTTACAGTCCTCTATTGTACAAAAAGACCTACACTACATACACAAATATACAATAAGCAAAACAACGTTCATGTTCAGATAGCCTAAGTCCCAGCTACCTGTCAACGTTTTGTCACTCAACAGTTTTGTGTCATCCGGTTTCATAAAGAGGCACAGTACTATTGTTTTAAATGGATTTTGGTGATAGTTCCCAATTTGTACAATTAACTCTGTTCCCCCTCAGTTTAGTCTTTACTTTTCCCTCCCTTCAAGTTCTTCAAGGTGGGATGAGAGGAGAGAGGAAAGTCCAGTGAGGAGCTCCACGCTTCATAACCTGGTGGAGTACATAACCTGGTGGAGTACACTACAGCAAGCAGGGAAGAAAACTCTTGGAAGTGGCGGTGGTGAGCGGAAGGGATGGAGAGGCACACGGCTCCTCAGCATGAATTAAACCATTTCTCAGATATCTGCCAAGCTGCATGAGGTCCCAGTATAATTCTATGATCAGTCCCACACTAATTCTATGATTAACCTTTAATTCACTCAATTAAGAGATTTCTTCAAGCCAAAAGCATATAAGTGTTTAATAATAGAAAAAGAGAGATAATGGCATGTGTCAGTCTCACGTCTCTCCGCAGCGAGCAATGAAATGGGTGACTGTGGAGACGGGTCCAGCCTAGAACGTCATCTCTGGTCTGTCCAGTTCACACGCAGCAGGCAGTTCTGCGGGAGGTGGGGGGAGAGCACAGACGCTAACCGTTAGGTCCTGAGCCCTGGGACGCAGGCTACTCTGTGGTCCCCTGGGGCTGCGTGGTGGCAGGCGGGGAAGCAGTCTGCAGCTGGACCTGAAACTGGGCAAGCTGCTCAGGACTGGCCAGTATCTTCAGATTGTTTTCCTGCTCCAGATGGGAATTTTTCTCTATTAGTTTTTTGATTTGCTCTTTCAGGACCTCCACTTCTTTTCTAACCGCATACATCAAATGGCTTTTCACCAGATCCATAGCTTGCTCAATTTTGTTGTCAATAGCTATCACACTTGCACCAGAGGAGCTGTAATCCTCGCCATCCACCAGGGGTATAGTCAGTGGTAGCACCTTCAACGGGAAAAGAGAAGTAGAGGCTGCTAGGCTGCTGCTACTCCCATCTGAAACTGCTGACATTCTCCCACTGTCACCACTGATAGTCTGAAGTAAGCAAACTAAGGAGGGGTCCACTGGGTGCCTGGCATCTTCACTTTGGCTTCCAATTGCCTGAGCTAATGATTGTGCAGAGAACTTAGCAGAACTTAGTGGTATCTATTGTGCCAACAGCATATTTATATTACTTGCTACCAAAGGAAGTTGACTAACATTTTGAACCAAATTACCATTTTGAGTCGCAGGGAGTTGTGCTATATTCTGTGGTGGAACCAAGTTTGTTGGGGCTGAAAGCAATCCAGAAGGACCAGATGAACTAACCTGATTTGTAACAGAAATACTACTAGCAGAGGGCAGAGGACTAACTGCTGGCAACTGCTGTGAAACAACTCCTTGAGCTACTGGCTCTACTCCTTGTGACTGGGGAGGCACAGTTAACAGGGTACTTTGGGGTGCAATAACCAATTGTTGAGAAAGGTTTGCAGTGCTAATTTGAACTCACTGGTGAATAATCCCAGTTTGAGCAGGTGGAACTACTTGTGAAGATGGAGGAGCACCTTGCTGAATAACTGAAGGTGGAACTTAGGCAGAAGGCTGCTGCACTGCAGTAGGTATGTTTGCTTTCTGACCAATATTTGCAATCTGACTGCCTTTAGGGACAGCAGAACTTCTGTCTGAGCTTGGCCAACAGGCTGGCCAGAGGCCCCCACAGGTTGTGCTGGGACTGCTGTGGGCTGCACTGGCAGCTGGATACCTGTGGCT
Organism: Loris lydekkerianus; assembly: GCA_963574355.1. Classification (NCBI taxonomy): domain Eukaryota; kingdom Metazoa; phylum Chordata; class Mammalia; order Primates; family Lorisidae; genus Loris; species Loris lydekkerianus. Next base: position 25,659 of record CAUYPK010047049.1, on the reverse strand, counting down.
GAGCCACATGAATCACTGTTGCTCCTGCTCCCACACTGCAGAACTGGGCTGTCCTGAGGACACTGCTATTTGAAGAATTGGCTTCTGTTGTACATACGCTGAAGGAAGATTTTGAGTCACTGATTTACCATGGCCTGGGGCCATCTGGGTAGAAACCATTGGTTGCTGCTATCCATATTGTAACTGCTTGGGTGGTGCTCCTGGAAAGGGAGTTTGCACTGGAGGAGCTGGCTGAGAATATGGCAGTTGGGGCTGAGCCAAACTGGAGAGGGAACACTGCAGACCTAAAGCTGAAGTGACACCAACCACAGGATACCAGATGCAGCACTGATAGTGGCTTCCAGAGGTACTGGTTGAAGACCTTGCTTTTGCTGATAGCTCAGTTCTTGAGACTGTAATTGTACTTGTGAGAGCTGTGACTGAGAAATACTCTGTGGTATACTAACTTCTGGAACACTCTATGGACCAGTACTACCGAAATCCATCTGTTGGAGGGTCACACCTTCAAGGGCCGGTTGCTGTTGCTGCTGCTTCACCACCACAGCAGAGGCTCCTATCTCTCCACTTCCCACACTCTCTGTGTAGTGACTCAGTGTGCTGACACTACTGCTCACTGAACTCCCACTAGTGCTCTCCCTCTCAGAAGTCACTTCAATCGGGTTTTGTTTTACAGTCTCCACCGCCTTATTTATCACACCTTCTGTAGCAGGTACAGCATTTTCTTTTTCATAGAATTCAGTGCAAGTCCATCTACCTTTTTTAAAGGGCTCAGAACTAGAATCTAACTTCACCACTCTGAACCTTGATGTGTTAACAGTTGGTTGTTGTTGCTGCTGACTTGAAACAGATCCCACAGTCATCCCTGCAGCTGCACTAGGGACACTGTTAACAGTGGAGGAAGTACTAGTACCATTGCCCATGCCACTCAAGATATTCACATTAACACCACTAGTAACTCCAGGCCCAACACTCATACTAGCAGCACTAGGAATATTGCTTGTATTTATATTAGCATTGCCAAATACACTGCTTGTCACGTTAGGATTAAAACTACTCACAGCACTAATGGTAACATTACTCATTGTATTAGTGCCAGCAACAGAATTTATACCCATACCGCCTGTAGTACTTGGAGCACGGATATTAGTCATTACAGATGCAGGTGAGCCACTGGATGAAACAGCAGAAGTTGGTGCAACTGGTGTAACACTGTCAGAGCTTCCAGTTGTAGAGAGTTTTCTGGATACTGGGCTTGAGGGTGGCCCTCCAGGAATGGATGCACTAGCCACAGCAGCATGAGATGGATGGTGGTGCCCATGTTGGAGGTGGTGCCCATGATGAATGTGATGGTGGTGATGGAGGTGTGGATGAGCATTCCCATTGATCACAAGGTTCTGTTGTGGAAGGTGAGGCAAATGAGGCTGAGGAAGATGGGGCTGATTGGGAGAGACTGCCCCAGGTGTTTCGGCTTCCTGGAAGTTATTTAGAGTCTCTTCTGAGGAGCTTCGTTCAGGCTCCCCTAAGTCAGTAGCCCTGGAAAGTGATACATCAAGGATCTCAGAAGAGGAGAGATCTTCAGTGTGAGATTCATCCAGATCATCATAGCTCTCAGTGTCCTCTGCTATACTGTTGTTAGAGCTGATACTGGCGGAGATCTGAGCCGGAGTAACGCTAGTTATTTGGAAGCCACTTTTCTTTTTCATTTGAGTTCCGCCTGGTACAAGAGGCTGTGCCTGCAGCTGAGCCTGCGAAAGGAGGTTCAGGCTTTGTGGAGGCGGAGGCTGTGGTCCCGACGTAGAAGATGCTGCAGGAGGCGGTGGCTGGAGCAACGAAGGAGGCGGAAAATCCTCGGAAGATGTGGCACTGCTACCAACGCCGGTACCTGCTGCATTGAGAGAAGAGGCGCTGCCACTACCACTGCCCCTTCGAGGGAACAGTGCCGGGTGCGCCATCTTCCTAGCACTAATGTCTGCAGCGGCGGCGGCGGCGGTGGACTCAGGCGGCTGGTGCATTGTGTTAGGTACCGGGAGGCGGAGGAGGCGAGTGCAATTTCCTTCTGCACCGTAATCTTTGTATTCGAGACGCCGGAGAGGAAAGCCGGACCTGACGCTCCGCCCGGCGCGATTCCTCCTCCTCCTCAGCTGAAGGCGCCGGCCGCTCCTGCCTTCGAGGGCGAGCTTCGGGAAGGGAGGATGAACGAGGGTGAACAGAGAGGCCGGGGACCCGAAAGGGGGACCCCTTCAGTCCATCACCATTCACTTTCCCCTCTAGTCTCACACCCCCTTTATATTCCGCTTCACGTGGGGTGCGGGGCAAGAGGGAGGAGGGAGAGCAGGCGAGGGGGGAGGAAAAGCGAGAAATGCCCACCTTCTCCGGCCAACTCCGAAGCCACCTCAGCCCCCTCCTCCCGCCGAGGCGGCGGCGGCCGCTGCAAAGCCCTCCCGGTCGCTCTGCACGAAAGCAGCGCGGAGCGAGTGTCGCCTTCCCCTCGCCACCCCCGAGGCCACCACAGCCAGCGAGCCCCGAGCTCAGTGTAGCTCAAACCTCCCCTCCCGGCCCCGCTCGGCCCTCCCCCCACGCCCCGCAGACCCTTTCAAACCCCCTGGGCTCGCGGTGACTGCTCCGTGAGGAAACGCTGGCCGCGGCTGGGGCCGGGACGGCGCGGCTGCGAGCGGGGCGGCGGCGGAGCGCCCGGTACGGTGAGCCCAGCAACGAGGCGCGGGCGGGCGCGCAGAGACGCCGGGTCCTCGCGGAGCACGGCCGGGGCGCGGCGGCGGCGGTGGCAGCGGGAGCCCAGGGACCGCTCCATCACTGGCAGCCATGGAGCCCGAGCATTTTCCTCCCTCAGGGCAGGCGCCTCGGCTCGGCACACGTCCTCGGGGAGGAAGGGGCCGGCGCCCGAGCCTCCCCGGAGGGCGGCGGGACGTGCGCTAGAGCAGCGGGTGCGACCCTCTCTCGTCCTCTTCCTCAGCAGCCGGCTCGACCTCACCCCGCTGCTCCGGCGGCCGGGCGGAAGGGGGCCGCAGGCGGTGGCGGTGGCTTCTTTCTTGGCGGCGTTGGTGGCCAGACGGGCTGGTGCAGCGACTGCAGCCGACGCCGTTCAAAGGAACGAGAGGTGGGGTTGGTCGGTGTTGGCAAACGGGGCGGGGGAGTGGGTGGGTGCTGAGGGAGGGTGTCGGGCGGGGAGGGGGCTGTGGTGGTTGTTACTAGTGCTCTTCTCCGGTTCCGCCGGCTCCACCGTATCCCCCAGTCTCTCGCGGCATCGGGAGAGGAGGGACCAGCGCCCGGGCTCAGGAGGAGGAGGGGCGACCGCCGGCGAGAGGAGGCGGCGGCGGCGGCGGCGGCGGCGGAGGGAGGGGGCAGGCGGAGGAGGAGGAGGGAAGATGGCGTCTGCGCATGCGCTCCGGCGCCGCAGACATAAAGCCGGGTCTGGCCGGGAAGGAGGTGGCGGATCTTCCGGCCTTGCCGAGGCTGGGTTTTTCGACGGAAATTGCCGAAGGTGCGGGTGGTGGGGGTGGGGAACATCGGCCGAAGGAGCGACTCCGGGTTGGTCTGTGAGATTCTGCCCCTGGCGGGGGGTGGGGCTGGGAGCGCGCGCGCGCGGGCTAGGCGTGTCCACTCTTGTCACACGCGGCCGGCGCGCGCGAGCACGCGGGCAGGGGAGGGGGCGCGGCCAACAGGGACCCGTGGAGGCTGCTGGCGCTCCGGGTGTCGTGTGTGCGCGCCCTGGGTGGTGTTCCCCGCCTGCGGAATCGGTAATGAGGCTTTTCTCCGCAGCAACAGTATCACGAGTTTCAATTCCCAGGAGCCCGCCGCCGCTGCTGCTGCTGCTGCTGCTGCCGCCACCACGACATGAGTCAGGCTTTCTTCTTAAGAGCGTGGCAAAGCCACATCCCCCTCACCTCACCTGGGTTCGCCCCCTGAGGGATGTCCTAGCGCCAGGAGCTGCGGGGTCGACGAAAGACCAGCGGCTCCTGGCGATAAATGGTGGCTTTTGTGTAGGGCAGTGTGGCTGCCATGTGGTTCTCTCACCCTTCGACCGGCAGGGTGAGGCAGCGGGGCATATGCTGCAGCTGTTTGCAGTTAACTGTCTAAACTCCTCATGGATAGGGTCTTCTCTAAGGAGGGATGGTTGGAATCCATCCTTTTCTGGAGGGAAGTAGCACACCAGCTCTGTAAACCGACTGACCTCAACAGGTGCAGTTTATTCTCCAGCAGCAATGCCTTTTTGTTTAATTGTCCAGGCTGTAGCCCCATACGATTTGACTTAAGAGGCAAGGTGGCCTAGTCATGATAGAAGCACAGTGAAATGATAAAGGAAGCATGACTTGTAGGGCTAGAATATAAAAAAGCCATCTGAAATACTAATTTTAAAAAACCACATTTCATGCATCTGAGTATAGATCTACAAAAGCAATGTTAGGTATGATTGGAGGCAATTTACTGGAAGTTGCTTAGTTGCTTTCTTGGGGTTTTGGTTTTTGTGCTTTGGTTTGAGTTTTTTGTTTGTTTTTTGGGGGGTTGGGGTTTTTTTTGTTTTTTGTTTTTATTTTGAAACACAGTCTTACTCTGTCGCCCTTATTAGAGTGCTGTGGAGTTAGGCTCACGTCGATCTTAAATTTTGGGGCTTGAGCAATCCTCTTGCCTCAGCCTCCCAAGTAGCTGGCACTGCAGGCACCTGCCACAACCCTCAGCTAGTTTTTCTATTTTTAGTAGATACATCTGGCTCTTGCTCAGGCTGGTCTAGAACTCCTGAGCTCAAGCAGTCCACCCGCTTGGGCCTCCCAAAGTGCTAGGATTATAGGCATAAGCCACCAAACGCAACTGCTTTCTTCTTATTGAGAACGCATGTAGTAAAAATAAGATAGAGTCAGTCAGGCTAGGACTGGGCAAGACACAGCTGGCCTGGCTGGTTTGAGTCCTAAGTAACCTTTACTCTACCTCATGTCTCCCATTCTTGTTTTGTAAACTCAGCTTACAGCTAAACCTAAAAAGTGTATATCTTGAGTAGGTTAGGGCAGTTGATTTAGGAGATTAACTTTTGAATTAAAATTTTGTTTTATGTCAAGGGTTATGTCAATTGTTTATTATGGATAATGGGTTGTGATTATTATTGTTTAAGATTAAGTGTTAATTACTGTTGTTTGAGATAGGGGTTAGCACAATTCTTGCTTTTAACTTTTATCTATAAAACTGATTTTGGAAATGGAAGAACAGAACATTCTTGGAGAGACTTCTCACTGTTCTCCAGAATCACTGGCCTTCTAAGTTTGGTGGATCTGTCCCTTTCTCTGCATATCGACTAACAGTGACAGGCGGCTGGACCTTCCTTGTCTGGTAGCAGTATTACGTAGCAAAACCATTTTTTACTACTAAGCAGGAATATATTTCTCACGTAGGAATTAAAGAAACAACAAAGTAAGCCAAAATACTGTAGTGAGAAGTCTGTTTTTTAATTTTGGTTGTTAGGGAGCTAAATGCTAAGGGTTAGACCTTTGATTCAGGAAATCAGACTTGCAAGTCTGCAGTCCTATTTGAGGAGATTCTTAAAACAAAAAATGATGATAAGTAATTTGCACAGACAAGACTTCTACTTGTCAATTCAACATGTTACATTTAGTTTTCCCTGAGTGTTTTCCCTCTTTCTGTTCCTCAAGAAGTTAAGATTTTCACCATTTGCTTCTGTTGACTAGGAGTACACACACCTTCAGTATCTATGCTAAATATAAATTAGGCTTTCACAAATATGTGTTTTCATTAATACATGGAATCGTTGTGTTTTTAGGAAACTATAGCTATTTGTGTATTTTACAAACATAATTATTTCTTTTTTAATCCTCAACAGCTTTTGTTGTAAGTAATATGCCTGGTTAATGGCTGCCTTCCATTGTTGAAAGGCACATCTGACATTCTTTTTCAACAGTTTTTGAAAGGAAAATAGAAACTATCCTAACCGGTTGAAACTGCAATGAAATGTAGATGGACTAAATGTTTCTTTGGATTACAGTGTAAAAGAAAATGCTCCTGTCCCTCCAAATGTTACCTTAGGTGAAAGTTGTAAATTACCCAAAAGAGCAGCTTTATACCCCTTGGGCCATCTGAATACCCAATATGATTGTGCTGACAAGGTTTGATGCTGAAGAAACACATAAGCTTTATTAAAATCTTACCCAAAGTTGAGAGAATGTTAAGAATTGAGATAACCTTGTAGAACCAGATACTTATTCTAATAACCAGCAGCAAAGGGGACTATGGGTGGTATTTCTTTTAAAAGACTGAATTTTAAATTCAGCTGAATAAAAAAAGGGCAAGGCAACTTTTCCAGGATAACATAAGACATAAGAAAACAGTCTATTTCAAATATGTTTAATTTTTGTGTACCATATCACTTTCAAACTCCTGCTTAGGCTGCTTCCAGTCCTACTAAGATATAAAAAGTAACTGCTAGTAGCATATGTAATGAGAATAAGATGGAGTCAGTCAGGCTAGGGCCCACCGGACACAGCTGGTCTGGTGGGTTTCAGTCCTAAGTGACTTTCACCTCTTGTCTTCTATCTTTGTTTTGTAAATTTATCTTTAACCTAAAAGTTAAAACTTATATCTTGAGTAGGGCAATTGTTTAGGAGATTAACTTTTGAATTAGAAGTGGGGTTTGGGGTCATGGATTATGCCAATTACTGTTTAAGAAAAAGGTTAACATGCCTTTTGCTTTGAACTTCTATGTATAAAACTGTGGTTTGGGGAATGAAGGGGTACAGCAGTTTTGGACAGGCTATTCTCACTGTTTTTTAGAATTGCTGGCCTTCAAATAATAAAGGTAGCTGAACTTAATTCCTATCTGCATATTGGCTGGACAGTGACAGGCAGCTAGACCTTCTTTGTCCAGTAAGACTGCCATTAGGGAAATCTGAGTTTCAAAACTTGCCCACCACTTCTGCTTGAATTTTATGACCAGCTATGTGAATACAAACATGTTTAAAAAAGAAGAAACATCTCAAGCCAGGTTTTCCTATGCTGTGACCTTTTAATAAAGTCTGGATTTTTTTTTACATAAATATTAGACACCTACTGCTGTGTGTAATAAAGTCATTAAATTCTTTGAGCCCACTTAGAGCTAAATTTTGCCTTTTGAAAGACTGAATTTCAGCTGTTTTCGCTCTGAAGGTGTACCTCTGCATTTCTTTTCTGTTGACTAAAAGATTAGTGTGTACTACAGTCCTCACATAAATCTGCAACATTACCGGCCTGTATATTTAGCCATGTTTAGTGTTTAATATACTATAAAAATAGAAAATTTATTCGACATTGTAACATAATTTGCCTATATGTGAAAACTGCAAAATGGATCAATATTTAAAGCCCAGTAATTCTCCAAAAGTAGTGCCCTAAAGAGCAGGAAGGGCATATCTATGCTTCAAATGGCTGTGAGTGGGAAAGACAGATACTAATGAGAAATCTGTGCAGAAAGTATGCCACTGTTCCACTCAAGTAGTATTCTAGCTAACCAGTACTTCAGTCATGCAGTATTACCAATTGGTAACTTGTAAATGTCATCTGAAAAAGTCAAATATTAAATATTTGAGTTGTAAACAAATGCATTTTTACATATGAAGAAACTTATGAAAGGGGGATCTGCAGCATGTCTGTTAAATCAATTTGCTATCTAGAAAATCTTTTAATGAGACCAGAAGTGTGCATTTTCACTATTATAAATATCACAAAATGCTTATTTTGAACCTTTCAAATTTTAATGAGTACAGATTAGCTTGTAATTGATTGGTTTTTGTAACACTTGTTAACATTTGCAGTATATTTTGGTTCAGCTAAACAATTTTATATCCTCGAAGATAATCCTTTTGAAACAAAAGTATTCCAGGCCAATGAGGTGACTCACACCTGTAGTCCTAGCACTCTGGGAGGATGAGGCTGGTAGATTGCTTGAGCTCAAGAATTGGAGAACAACTTTTCTTTAAAAATAGCCAGGCATGGCCCCATCCTGTAGTCCCAACTGCTGTGGAGACTGAGGCAAGAGGATTTCTTGAGCCCAGGAGTTTGAGGTTGCTATGAGCTATAACTCCACAGCTCTCTAGTGAGGGCAACAAAATGACACTCTGTCTCAAAAAGTATTCCAAAGAGGTTAAATATAACTTGTCCAAGATTCGTGTGTGCCTAAATCTGGACACACAGGTCCTCTTAATTTCAGATTCTGTATCTTGATATTGGGAATTTTTCCAAAAATGTCTGAACTCGAGAGATGTGTGTTTTTCAAAAATCTCTTGAAATTAATAAGTCTTCTTCCAATGCTTTGCAATACACAGAAAATATCCTGTAGACACATTAATTACAAACGGCATTTTTTTCCTATATGAAGAGGATGAAAGACTTTCCCCATTTAAACCAATGTAAATGTCACAAATTCTTCTAGTCTTTTCTGACTTACAAATGTGTTAATTTGGGTAATTTTCTCACCAAAAAAATTATTTTGCTACAAAACATTGAAAAAAATAATTTGTTAATTTAGGATTTTTAAGGCTATAATCAAATAGCTCTCTCTAAATCCCCTATGATAGCTAATGTTTATCAAAACCTTAAAGTGATTTATCTCACTTAATCCTCACAACTGTATAAAAGTAGGAGCATAAACTGCCCCATTTTACAAATGAGGAAAGTGAGGTACAGAGAAGTTTTGGTCTCACAGCTTGGCTAGTGGTAGGACTAAGATGACAATCCTGGTGGTCCAACCGCCCTACACAGCTGCCTCCAAGGCATATTGTTAATTCAGGCTCTTGCCAACTCAAGCACTCAAGTTAAATTTCTGCAGAATACTTATATGTGAATTTTTCTGATTAGACATCTCCAAAGGCTGAGCACCATTTTCTAGTATGAAAATTTCCTTTGATCATTCATTTTCTCTCTCTGCTCCACTTACATTCTGGGAGAAGAACATTGATAGTTTTTAGTAACTTACATTCAAGTTTTACATTTCCAGTACGTAACACAGAGACACTTAAGAATGTTTATTTTAGAAACTCCACTATGGCCACATAGGAATTGGACATAAAGGAACAGAATGATGATTTGATTAAGTTGGATGATCAAAACAGATGCCAAATGCTTGGAAAAAGGTATTAATCACATGTAAGTGAGAAGTGCTATCTATATTGGACAAGATAAACGTTTTCCCATATTAGCAATTAGCATTAATTGAGCATAAAGGCCTATAGAATAGAGTAATAACCTAGTCTTTCCAACATGTTCTGAGGACCCATTTGTGTTTGCAGGTCTTTTTAAATAAAGTTCTAGAAGTAAATGTGTGTCATATTTATTTCAGTCATGATTCTAGTAAGACCTCTGTCCATCCACTGTGAACAAAAATTAGGTCAAGCAGTACAAACAAAAGCAATTAGTTTTTTTGTTTTTTTTTTAATTTTTTGAGGGGTAGGTCTCAAACTCCTAGACTCCAGCAGTCCTCCCACTTCAGCCTCCCAAAGTAACTAACAGTACAGGCACAGGGGCCACTATGCCTAGCCTTTGTGTTTAAAGCTTAGGTTCACAAACAGGTGTATCTTAAGGCTCAAGGAAAAAAGAATGTTGTTCCATTCCCCAGTATGGAAATTTTCTTTGATCATTTTTTCTCTCTGCTCCAACTTACATTCTAAGAGAAGAACATTGATAGTTTTTAGTAACCTACATTCAAGTTTTACATTTCCAGTTATTTTCATTATAGAAGAAAAGGCAGAAAATCTGTAGTCTTAAAGGGTAAAATCTTTTGTGATTGTAATACCTTTTGCAATCCACATTGGAGTAGGAAACACAAAATACTATAAATAATGACTTTGAAAATTAAAATGCAACAACACGATTTGGATATTGAACGTGTTTCCGATACCTTTCTAGATGAACAATAAATTGCAGGGTCTTAGGAGAAGAAGCCCAACAAAATTGATTCTTTTTGTTATATACACTTGTCAAACTCAAGAAAAATATATGACTGACTCAGCCTCTTCCCTGAGTTAAAGTCCAGAGACTACAAAAGTTTTCCATCAAAAATTGAAACATCCAGGTGCTTTTGTGCCCCAGTTACTTATAGACCAGATGACACCATGTGATAATGCCAAGTTAGTGGCTTAACTTTGATGATTTGAAAGAATTCTATCTTTATTCAATCATAACTGACACACAAAAATGGTTAGTAAATTACAACATCAATGTACTGATATGTTTTGAATAAAATGGAGGTAATACTGTATTTTACCCTGTGTTGACCTGAAATTATTTGAAAAATAAAAAGAGTTTTAAAAGAAAGACTTTCAATGAAAAGTGTCTTGAGAAAGCTAAGTTTTTTTTTTATTCTGTCAAACATATAGCAGAAAATAAGTTCCTATAAAAAAAATCTTAAATCCTGCACTATGTAGTAATATTAGCACCATAGTTTATCACATAACCTTTACTACTGGATTTTTCACATGATGTTTCTGGAGAACATAAAGTTCAGAAATTACAGCATTAGAAAACAAGCTCATTATTAAAATTTTGTTCAAGGGCATCCTATAGCATTAAATTTCCTCCTCTGTTCTTTGACTTGATCTCTGTAAGATTCTCCTTACCTAACATAAGCCTGTAACAACTTGCTGACCACTCTTTTTCATGGAACATCATGCCAAAAGCACTGTTTTTTTAAAGAAGCAAAGTTCAGTGAAAAATGGTAAGATATGAGTTGATTCTGCATCTCCTTTTCTGATAGCTTTGCTTTTGTTTAGGGACAGTGCATTATACCAAATACTAAATAGAACTGGGATCCCTAGCTTTTGTGTATGCCAGAAATGCATTCTTTATGTTCTGGCCTAAGGATATTGGAAATTCATCTGCATCGTCTGTTCAGATGTGTTCCAGAACTATTTGTAAGAAACTTGGTGATCCTTTGACATAAGTAGCTCAGACTTCATACAAAGCCTACATTAATAAAGCAACTTCAGATGACAGTTACAAGTTTGACTTAGTATGTTTAAAAGAAAACTGTTTATTGGTCAAAACTTGTGTTTTAATACAGCCATTAAAAAGGATGGTGACTGTACAACTTTTGTATTAATTTGGGTAGAGTTGAAATACATTCTTCTTAGTAAAGCATCACAAGAATGGAGAAGCAAGAATTCAATGTACTCAATGAGGACAATTGAAGCTAATACATGGTTGAGGGAGGAGAGAGAGGGAAGAAGGGAGTGGGGTGTGAGGCCACAGAGTGTGACACACCTCTTGGGAGCGGGACACTATAATAGAGGGACTTCACCCAGCAAACGCAAACAGCGTAACCTGGCTCATTGTATCCTGAATGATTTTCTGATTAAAAAAAAACAACTTCTGTTTTAAAATATTGTTTGTTTGTTTGTTTTGGCTGGGGCTGGCTTTGAACCTGCCACCCTTGGTATATGAGGCCGGCACCCTACTCCTTGAGCCACAGGTGCCACCCTGTTTTAAAATATTAATACCAAATAAAGTTTTTGTTATTTTACGTTTCTTCCCATGTGAACCCTTTTTTGCTTTCATTTATGATAATCACTACAATAAAAACCACCTAAGTCTAAGACTAGAATAAGCTACCTTGCTGATTATGAGGGATATATTTTTTAAATTAAGTACATAATATTTAGTACAGCAACAAGTGTTTCATAAATTCTTTTTTAATGATAATGATTCTGTAGCTGAAATGTATTCCCACTGAATACAAACTAATTGACTAAAAGTAATACTTCTTTATGCCACCCCTTTCTTTGGAAGAAAAGGGAGATTTGGGGCCCAGAGCCTCTCAGATCTATAGGATCTTCAGGGGAGGCAAATCATTATTTCCACCCAACTCTGCATTTTAAAAATGTCCAAAGAGAATAGCCATTGCCACTACCTTCAACAATTCTGTTCTAATAAAACATTAATTTAGCAGTCACTTTATTATTAGTTGTAACAGGTAAGTCACTCATTTAAGACTAGGGTCTTAACATATCATCAGATGGCTTTGATCTGCAAGTCAAGTCTTTGGAATGCGAAATAGATTTTATAATGGACACCAGCCAGCTCCCAATGCTCTTTTTAGTCCCATCCTATTCACTGCCCCTGCCTACTCCTCCTCCACTCCTATTTTCTTCATCATACTTCAGAAACTGAAATTATAACCATCTTTTCTTTTTTCTTTTTTTTTTCTGAGACAGAAACTCACTCTGTCACCTTGGGTAGAGTGCCAGGGCATATCTTAGCTTGAAACAACTTCAGACTCTTGGGCTTGAGCAATCCACCTCAGCCTCCCAGAGTGCTAGGATTACAGGCATGAGCCACCATGCCCTGCCTGAAATTACAACCATCTTATCTTTGATGAACCCCTCAAATAATGTCATTTTCTTTTTCATGATAGTTGTGCAGTAGCAATCAACTAATAATACCCTTTGCTACTCTGTTCATCCTAAATACATGATGAGTTGTATTTCATGAATTTTACTGCTACAAAAATGTGAAGAATAAAAACAAATTAAAGGACATCCATTAATTTTTTTGTTTGTTTTTTTATAATTTTTATTCTATTGCCCTGGGTTAAGTACAGCAGCATTAAAACTCATTGCAACCTCAAAATACCTGAGCTGAAACTTTGCTCCTGCTTCATCTTCCTGAGTAGTGCCACCATGCCCAGCTACTTTTTCTATTTTTTATGGAGATAGGGTCCATTATGTTGCTCAGGCTGCTGTTAAGCAGTCCTCCTGTTTTGCCTGCCAAAGTGCTAGGATTACAGGTATGAGCCCCTGTTCCCAGCCCATCTATTAGTTTTTTCTTAAAAAGAAGAACATTCAACATTGCACTAATACATATTAACAATATTGGCTGATCTCACCTGATTCATATTGATTCATATTTTTTACCTCTTAGGTTAAAATATGTTTTTCCTTGAAAAAAATAAAATTAACCAAAAATATATAATAATTTGTAGGCTGCTACATTGTTTAGGACTATAAAATAGGAAATGTGGGATTTTGTTATCCTTAGAAAAATTAGGAATAGGAAAGATAAGATTGCTCCAACTTTGGTGTCATTAATTGAATATCTGCTACCTGTTCTTTAAGAGACAAAATTGCTTGTGCTATGTATTTTTTATATATGTCAGTGAGGATTCAGATGATATATCTTCCCCAACCCTCCCTCCCAGCTCAAACGTTTATTTATATAACCCTATTCTAAATAAAGGACAAATGGAAAGTGGTATGGAAACAATTTGGTTCATGTTATACCAAAGGCATTTTTCATTCAAGTTAAAGGTAATCAGAGACTTCCAAATCATTACAAACACCTCTCAATCCACTAGTTACATATAGACAAACATGGATTTTTGAAAATTAGATAAGAATAGTTTTGTGTGTGTGTGTGTATTTTTATTTATTTATTTTTTTGAGACAAAGGCTCAAGCTCTTGCCTTAGGTAGAGTGCCATGGTGACATCATAGCTCACAGCAACCTCTAACTCTTGGGCCCAGGCGATCCTCTTGCCTCAGTTTTTCCGTTTTTAGTAGTGACGGGGGTCTCAGTCTGGCTCAGGCAGGTCTCAAACCCATGAGCTCAAGCAATCCACCCACCTTGGCCTCCCAGAGTGCCAGGATTACAGGTGTGAGCCACCACGCCTGGCCTAGATGAGAATATCATTTTAATGTGAAATCATAGCAGCAGTATAGTTTAGAAACCATGATCATAAGGCCTCATTAATGCATACGTCTGGTAGGGAATGAGCACATGATTAGTGCCTTGTATAGATATAAAAACTGTCATTATGGCTTCTTAGTAAGATAATTGATTCTGAGTAAGTGAATAAGTTCTATTGGTTGTCTTAAATTTTGTTGAACTTTTGCTGTTTGTATGTTTGTGTGTTGATCACAGACACTTGTGAGGACAAAAGCCTATGAAAAGGGAAGATTGTTTCAAGATGTAACTAAATCTAACAGTATTACTAATAAGGCTAGAAAAACACACAAAATTTAATAGACAGCAGGGACAATAACAGTACACTAAAGAACTGTTTGAGGCTACTTGTTCCTTGATAAACGCAATGATAGCAAACAACCACACCTAGGGTGAAAGTATGTGGTGATGAAACATGAACCACATGTGTCATATATTTAGCATTCACCAATTTTATTCCATCGTATGCCATTTTCTATATAGTGACAAAATTTTCCTGTCACTATATAGGACAGGAAAGTGAGTTTTGTGTTTTAAAATAAAACATAACAAATGGTCAGCTCTACCTTTAAAGCAATAAAGGTAGTTTTTTAAACAGAAGTTTAAACTCAACAAGGAACATGAAGACCATTTTAAAAGCTTAAACTTGCTTATCCTGTTCAGGAAAGGCCCTTTTACATTAACTCGGTGATGGCAGTCCCAAGGCCAAAAGATCAGAGCCTGAAGCCTGCTACACATATTGAATTGCATTTGATCAATATTTTAGGCACAACCACCACCTCATTATCTGCATGTGAATTTCCCATGGGCAGTTTCTATTCCCAGACCACCTGAACCTCTCATTCAATACCAGCTGAGGGCCCCCATGGCCACACTGCAATGTGTGCATGAGGGAGGTGAAATCATTTAAAATTCAGTCTAGACCAAAGAAAAGAGTTTAGGCAGGCAAATCCATCGAGTGGAAGAAATCCATTAAATTTAATTCAAAGTCTATTATAGTTTATTCACTATGTTGGAAGAATTCCATCTTTGCTTTCTTCTAATAGTAAAGTTAATGAGGAATAGATTTCTGTAGTTTCAATGAGGTCTCTGCCCACAAACATTTATTAAGAATCTACCTAAATTGTAGCTTACTTTTAATGTGGGACAGAAAACTCGGCTTCTGCCTACATACCTCATAACAGATTATTCTAGAATGACAGTAACCATACATTTCATGAGACTACTATTCTATGCAACCAGCAGAAATATGGAATAATGGGGTCAACAAAGGTAAACACTAAAGGCAGGGTAATAGGGTCAGTTGTAGAGCAAGTACCATTGTGTTAGCAGTTATTGCTAAAACTGGCCACAGTAAACAGTCAATAATCATTTACTAAAAGAATGAAAAAAGTAAAACATAGTTAGAAGGACAACTTTATCCATTAATTAAGCAAAGGTTTTCTCTGATCCTCTACTAGCTTGATTCTAGTCATGTGTATACTTTAAAATTATAAAAGTATGTTTTAGAGATTCAGTCTATAAATCAGATTGTTCCTGTACAACTAAATGCCTCCAGAAAGTCTGAATTTATAATGCTTCTCTTTATAAAAATAGAGAAAATCTAAGTGTTAATTAACAAAGAAGGTCTGGCCTGCTTGTCACTGTCAGCCAGATGTAGAGATGGGCGTTAGGTCCACCAAGCTTTATTGTCAAAAGGCCAGCAATCTGAAAACAGCAGGAGTAGTCTCTCAGTTCTGTTTTATCTCAGTTACAGTTCTATCATTTTTATAATGAAATACAAGGAAACAAACCTCGAAAGTTTTAACTTTATATGATAGGTAGTAATATCAAAGTAGTCTTAATTCGAACAATATAAAATGTTTAAATAGCAGAAGGACAGTTTTCACTTTAACAAAATATCTGAGAGAATCATTAAAGAAAACATCACCATCAAAGTAACCTCTACTCTACCAATATCACCTATTGTCTATGTGTGACTACTTCCTCAGAGTCTCCTAAGGTAAACATCCTCACAATCATGGTGAAACTTTAAGTACATCACCACGGAAGGTATGCTGGGCAGGCTGAGCATAATGGGTCAGCTGTACTGCTCAGTTTAGCTTCTCAGACTCCATCTTACAGGCTGTTTTTCTGGCTTCATAAGGGTAGAATAGGATTCTATTAGATTTGTCACAAGTAGTTATAATAGACTTCTCATCTTTGAAAAGTCTCTTTCTTCTTTCAAATTGAGATGTATGTGTATATTTCATCTGGCTACATTCTTTTAATCTATATCTTCTTTTTAACATCTGAAATATTAATATACCATAAAATTCACTCATTTTAAGTATGTAATTCAATGAATTTTAGTATATTTATAGTTGTATACCATAATCACAGTCTAATTTTAGAACATTTCCATCACCCATTTATAATCATCTGCACTGCCAACTGTAGACACTACTTATCTTTCTGTATTTATATATTTGCCTTTCTTTGACATTTTATATATATAATGAACATAAATGCTTTTGAAAGTCATCCTTGTTGTTAACTTGTATCTTGTAAAACCAATATATGTTCTTTAGGCTGTCTCCTAATCATTTTATTTCAGTTTTAAGGTAAAATTTCTGCTATACACAATGTTAGATGAAGTCATTTAAAGAATCACAGAATTGGGTACACAAAACTGAAATGGACATTGCTAACAAAGAAGAATCTGTCTTTTTATGTAACTATTATTTTTTCCAGTTATAAAAATAATAGGCTCAGCATGTTAAAATACTGAAAATACAGAAGTACCAAAAAGTATAAAATTTTTCTTAATTTTTCAATAAAATAATGCCATACGTAATACCTCAATGTCTTCTAATCTTGCATTTACTGTTAAAAGATTACTTTTTCAACTTTCAAACTATCTGAAAAGCTTCAAGAATAGTAGGATGAATACCTTATAGTCTTCACCTAGATTCTCCAATTGTTAATTTTTTTTTTTTTCCCTGAGACAGAGTCCCACTCTGTCGCCCTTGTTAGAGTGCAGTGACATCACAGCTCACAGCAACCTCCAACTCTCAGCAATTCTCTTGCCTTAGCCTCCCAAGTAGCTGGGACTGCAGCTGCTCGCTACAACGCCTGGCTATTTTTTTGTTATTGTTGCAGTTGTTGTTGTTTAGCAGGCCTGGGATGGGTTCAAACCCACCTGCCTTGGTGTATGTGGCCGGCACCCTAACCACTGAGCTACAGGCATCGAGCCCAATTATTAATGTTTTATCACATTTACTTTTTTATTTTACCACATTTACTTTTTCTTTGTGTAACACTCTGTCTCTGCATATCTATCTCCCTCTCTTTCCCTCTCATTAGTTGCCTACACTTCAGTTCTCAAGCCTTCCAAGTGCATCTTCTACGAACAATAGTGTTCTTCCTCTATTGATCACACTTGGGAAATTAAACTTTTATATAATGCTATTATCACATTCAAATCTTCCCAATATTGTTCTAATCATGTCCTTTATAACTTACAAAAAATCCAAGAGCCAATTGAAGAAAATCATTGCATTTAATTATGTTCCTTTATCATCCTTTATTTTTTAAAGTATTTTTTTATTAAGTCATATGCACATAGATCATGAATACATTTATGCATATGTGGGGTACAATGTGTTTTTTTTTTTTACACAATCTGACGTGGTTACATCAATCAATCAACATAGCTTTTGCCTCATTTACTTGATTATTGTGTTAAGACATTTATGTTCTACATTTGACGGATTTAACTTATACTCTTGCAATATGCTCCATAGGTGTGGTCCCGCCTTTTACCCTCCCTCTATCAAAACTCCCCCCTCCTCTCCCTTCCCACTCCATTTCTCTCCTTCATCCTGGGCTACAGTTGTGTTCTATCTTTCATAAGAAAGTATAAGTAAATACAAGTTGGTTTCATAGAAGTACTGAGTACATTGGATATTTGTCTGAAACAATCCCTTGTTTTTTCTTTTTTTCCTGACACTGACATTTTTGAAGATGGCAAACTAGTATGTCCCACCAGCTAGATTTGTTTGATTCTTTCTTTATAATTAGATTCAGTTTAAACTTTTGGGGGGAGGGAGTGCAGGTAGGAATATTAGATAAAAGTTGTTTTATCTTCTCGGTGTATGTTTTGTCTTCTCAGTGTTTAACCTCAGGGAGTTCCCCAATGTGATTGTTATATTATATATAAATGTTTATGCCCCCCTGCCTTTAAAAAACAAGCATTATATTATCATTTCTCCATGATATACAAATTCTTTAAAATTATCACTTTTAGGGTCAAGCACGGTGGCTCATTCCTTGTAATCCTAGTACTCTGGGAGGCCAATATGGGTGGATTGCTTGAACTCAGGAGTTGGGGACTGGTCTGAGCAAGAGCAAAACCCAGTCTCTATTAAAAATACAAAAACTAGCTGGGCATTATGACAGGCGCCTGTAGCACCAGCTGCTTGAGAGGCTGAGGCAAAAGGATTGCTCAAGCCCAAGAGTTTAAAGTTGCTGTGAGCTATGACACCATAGCACTCTACCCAGGGCAATTGAATGAGACTCTGTCCCAAAAATAAATAAATAAAACAAATAAAATTACCACTTTTGATGGATACATAATAATTCATTATATGGTATCACTGTTTAGTTGACAAGTAAGTCCTCTGTTACTACATGTTTATTTTCATATTTTACTGCTGTAAAAATGCCGTATTGAGCATGTTTAGATACAATATTTGTCCATATATATGAAACTGCTAGAAATGTAATTACCTAATATTATTGGATTAAGGAGTACAAAATTTTAAATATTGACAAATTGCTTTAAAGAATTGTGGTAACCAGCATTCAAAATGATTCCTGACTTCTGGTCATCATACCCTTATGTAGTCTGCATCCACATTTTACCAGGATGGGTGTGTGTGACTAATACAGCAAAATGATGGTATGTCTCTTATAAGGTTAGATTGTAAAAAACCCTATAGTTGGCTGAGCAGTGGCACATGCCTGTAATCCTAGCATTCTTGGAGGCTGAGGTGGATAGATCAGTTAAGCTCAGGAGTTGGAGAGCAACTTGAGCAAGAGGAGCAAGACCCTGTCTCTAAAAATAGCCAGGCGTTGTGGGCTCAGGCAAGAGGATAGCTTGAGCCGAAGAGTTTGAGGTTGCTGTGAGCTATGACACCACCGCAGTCTACTAGGAGTAAGAAAGTGAGACTCTGTCTCAAAAAGAAAAAAATAAAATAGACCCCTATAGCTTATATCTTAGTCAGTTGTCCTCTTGGAGCCCTGAGACAAGGCAGCTACGGTGGTATAGGAACAATAAAAAGTCCACGTGTCAAGAACTGAAGCCTTTGGTCAATAGCCAGTGTGGCACTGAGACTTGCCAACAACCACATTCATGAACTTAAGTGTGGATTCTCTTGCCCTCCTGAGTCTGAAATGATTATCCCCAACTGATAACCTACAACTTCCGGGGAGACCCACTAAGCAATTGCTGCATCTCTGACCCTTAGAAACTGTAAAGTAATAAATATTTGTTGTTTTGAGCTGCTGAGTTTTGTGGTAATTTGTTACCCACCAATACATAACTGGGAGAAGAAAGTCTAAATCAGTTTGTATTCTCACCAGCAGGGTTATGAAGGCCTGTCTTAATATACAGAGTTGTATCCGTCTTAAAATTATTCAAATTTCAAAGGTTAAAAAATAAAGCCATTTCTTTGTTTTAATTAAGTTCACATTTTTTTTTGGAAAATTTAATAGTCATGAAATTGCATTTTGTGAATGAAGTAATCTGTCATGGGCCTACTTTTTCTGTGAGATAAAAGTTTCTTATCATTACAAGTGAACTCGTTTTCCTTTTCCAGTTATATCGATGATAAATAGTTTTCCCAATTTTAAAATGTGCCTCTTACTTTTGTTTATCATGCTTTTTTGGCATTTAGGAATTCTATATTCTTAAATAGTCAAATTTATCAATGTTATTCTTTGTGATTTCTTCCATTATCTTTGTGCCTTGGGAGAACTGTTGTGAAGAAACATAAGGTAAGAAAGGGCATTACAGAAAGTCAGGGTAGTGTAAGGTGTTAGTTTATAAAGAATAGTCCAAAAAAGGACACATGTGAGCAGAGACCTACAGGAAAGAAGTCTGAAAGAGGAACATTCCAAGTATTAAATTTTAGCAATTTTTTTTTAGCATTCATTGATGCTTTTATCTGCTACTATGGTGGATTAGACCGACAAATATTGGTATAAATATTATTTGATGAAAATGTATTTTTAATACATTATTGAATGCAATTTGTTAGTACTTTAGGAATTTTATAACTAAATTCATAAATGAAATTAGCCTATAATTTTCTTTCCCTAAACTATCTTATCTTGTTTATTTCTAAAAACTAGCTTTGGGTTTTGCTGGTTATCAATATTTTTTATCAATTTTTTCCTATTTCCTTAATAGTCACTGTTTATTTTCTTTTTCTTTGTTTTTTAAGTTGCACATGTAGCTCAATTGTTTTTAATCTGTCTTATATTTTAAATAAATTCATTTACATTTATGCATTTCATACTAATTACCATTATCTTTATAATTGCCTATAAATATTGATATGTTGTACATATAAAAATAGTTCATAATTTCAGCTGGGCATAGTAGCTCATACCTGTTATCCTAGCTCTCTGGGGGTCGAAACATGAGGATTGCTTGAGTTCTACAGTTCAAGAATAGCCTGAGCAAGATTAAGAACTCCCCATCTCTACAAAAAATAGAAAAATTAGCCAGGCCTGGAAAGCACCTGTAGTCCCAGCTACTGGGGAGTCTGAAGCAGGAAAATGTCTTAAACCCAGGAGTTTAAGGTTGATGTGAGCTGGGATGACCCCATTGCACTCAATGACAGAGTGAGACCTTGTCTCAGGAAAAAAAAAAAAAAAAAATTCATAATTTTCATTGTGATTTCCTCTTGAATCTGTAAGTTCTTTAATAGAGTGTGTTTTTTCATTTGGGACTCTTCAATCTGTTTTACAGATAAAGAAACTAAATTACAGAAAAATTAAATGTCTCACTCAAAATTGTATAGTAACTCATGGCCTGAAAATAAAGACTCCTGATTACTATTCCACTCTGATGTTCCAATTTCTTAATTCATATTCCTCCCTATTAGAAAGTTTCTTGAATTAAACCAAAATTGCCTTTTTTTGAGACAGATTCTCACTTTGTCACCCTCTGTACAGTGCCATGGCATCACAGCTCATAGCAACCTCAAACTCTTGGGCTCAAGCGAGTCTCTTGCCTCATCCTCCCAAGTAGCTGAGACTGCAGGTGCCCACCACAATGCCTGGCTATTTTTTTCTTTTTTCTTTTTTGAGACAGGGTCTTACACTGGCTCAGGCTGATCTAGAACCTGTGAGCTCAATCCACCTGCCTCGGCCTCCCTGAGTGCTAGGATAACCAAAATTGTCTTTAACTCACGTTACACCTAGGAATCCACTTTTGCCTAAGCCTTATACTAAGTATATTTAGGCAATTTTCTACAGCCGGTATTTATTAATTTCTAAACATATCATTTGGCATGGTGCTTAGCTCATATTAGGCTCTCAAGAAAAAATTTATTGAGGAATTGTTATTTAATGAATGTTTAAGGAGCATTATCAGTGCCACCATCAAGTGGTAAGTCTTGAGATAGAAGGAAGCTGTCTTCCTTACCATAGCACAAGTCCAGTAGATGCATGATAAGATGACATTGTGAAAGGCAAGAGACTAGAATGCAATTCTATCCTCAAAAAAGGAGGGGGGAGCAAGTAAAAATTTATGAAATAATAAAAATAAATTATAAATGACAACAACCAACTTTTATGAAACATCTACTGTTATAAGAAGTAGGTCTTGGCCGGGCGTGGTGGCGCACGCCTGTAGTCCCAGCGCTGTGGGAGGCCGAGGCGGGTGGATTACCTGAGCTCAGAGGTTCGAGACCAATTAACAACAATGAGCCAGAGTAAGACCCCGTCTCTACTAACATCAATAACAGCCAGACGTTGTGGTGGGCGTCATGTAATCCCAGCTACTGGGAAGGCAAGGGGACAGAGAAAAGCCAGAGGAAGAACATCTAAAAAAAGAAAATGAACACAACAACAACAAAAAAAAGTACTTCAAGCGAATGAGCAATCAAAAATAAAAAAATAAAAATAAAAATAAAAAAGAAGTAGGTCTTACTGTCCTCACTGACAAGGAACCCCAAACTGTCTGGGTCACTTGCCCAGGTGACACAGAAGTAACAAGTGTTTGGCTTGGAATGCAGATCTGTCTGACCTCACAGCTCTTCATCTTTGCAGCAAGCCATAATCTTTTCTCAGAGACCTTATTTTAGATCTTTGCTCCTAGCTCTAGCCCAGGTCTTGCCATCCCCTTTGGCTATAACTGGGAAAGGGAAGCTCTGCAGCAAGGGAAAGGTACCTGGTAGCAGGTCAGTTGTCCATAAAAACAAAACACTTTGCCACAGGTTAAATGAAACCTCATTGTATTTTCTTGTCCTTGAGAATAATTTTTGTTTTGCAGGAAGAAGAATTGCCTAAGGCGGAAGCAACAGACAGTTCAGCTATTATCATCCTGCTTACCTTACTAAGTTCTCAGTAAAGCTGTAAACCAAGGGAATCTAATGTCAGAAACTGCAATACCATATTAAGGATGTTGACTTGTAGTATCAGAATGAACTCCCTTGTGCATATTTTCTCTAGGCTTCTTTTTTTTTTTTTTTTTTTTCCTGAGACAGAGTTTCACCTTGTCACCCTCTGTAGAGTGCTGTGATGTCACAGCTCACCCCAACCTCAGACTCTTGGGCTTAAGTGATTTTCTTCCCTCAGCCTTCCAAGTAGCTAGGTATACAGGTATCTGCCACACCGCCTGGTTATCTTTAGAGACGGGGGTGGGGAGGATGGGGATGTCTTGCTGTGGCTCAGGCTAGTCTCAAACCTGTGGTATTACAAGCCAGAGCCACCGTGCCCAGCCTTCTCTAGGGATCTTTAAAACATGTAGGGTTTTCTCCTCTATTATTTAATAAAAGTATATTACCAATATAATATAAAATATAATATAAAAATACCTTACCAATATAATTTGGTGTTACATAATAACAATTCTTTCACCTAAAACTATTTTTGATTATTTTATAAATTGATTATAGTTGCTACTTTTATTGGCTTTGTACTTCTTAATTTTTCCATTGAACACTTTCTCACATAACATTTAGGATTTGAAAATTGATAATTGGGACAATCATCATTTTTTCATCTTTAATTTCTAGATTGTTCATTTTCCCATCTTTAATTCTTGGGGTTTCTTCTTGTTCTCTATAATTGTTTTCTTTTTCTGGAGCAGATATTTAATGATAAAAAAGACTATTTTTATAATATGGATAAATGTCATGATAAAGAGTTAAATTAAAAAAAGGAAAGCAATATTCAAAATTTCATCTATAGTGTGAACCCAACTAAATGCACATTTATGTGCTTTATTTTGATGAAAATTTTTTTTTACTCTACAAAAATATTGATAGTCATCATTCTGGGTGGTGAGATTATGGGTGATTTAAAAAAATTGTTTGCACTTTTCCTGTTTTCTCTAATGGGTATTTATTATCTCTTGCCAGACTGAGTCAAAGTCAAAAACCAGATAAGAGGCCAAGGGACAATTTTGCTGGAAAACTCCTGCTGCTGCCTGCTATCTTTCCATAGGAACCCTTCTTGGGAGAGCACTGACTTGAGACAGTTGATTGCTATAGGCAGCTTGTATGTATGTCTAGAGGGCAGGGGGTGGGGGAGCAGCAGGAAAGGAGAAATCCAAGGGAGAGGTCCTGACAGTGTTACCTCTTGAGCAGAAGCCAGACCTTCCTAAGTCTGTGCATACAAACAGTGTTAACTCAATATGGGTAAACTGGAAATAACATTTGGATCCGTGTGGAAGCTGAATATCCAGTATTGATGTTCCCCCATATCACTTACCAGCTTGAGGTTCTAAACTAGGTCCTAAACTAGGATATTATAGCAAGTTCTAGTCTTTTAATCACAATAAAAGTGTAATATTTGATATATTTCTCAGTATCCTTTTATCTCACTTTTTAAGAATCTAATAATATTATTCTCCCATTATTTCATTAAAATGTCATAAAGATTTAGGAGTAAATGTTTTCTGTTTTCCTGTTCACACTGTTGATTAGAATGTGGCTCTTTGTTACTAAATTATGTTGTGTTTGTAGATTAGAAAGATTCATGTACATGCCTGTGTACCTGTGTGTATGTGTGTGTGGGTGTGTGTGCACAATTTCTCCTTTTACTTTTAAGCTTGAAGACTTTATCCATTATTTTTCTTTCTGGGAAATGAGACAGAAGAACTGAACTCCTGTCATCTTAAAAATTTTACTGAATATCCATCCCATGTGAACATATGCATTTTCTCCTGGAGATGTGCTGAGATGATTGAACACTAATTTGCACTTTGATTCCAGTTTAAACTAGAATTGTTTGTCCCCAATAGCTACTGTTTTAGGAACTGAAAATATATTCTCAGTGGATCCTATTCTAGGCTTTGGTATCAGCATTTATTTCCACGTATTTCCTTCCTTCTTCACTGCAGCAGTTAAGAGTTCTTTGGTTGCAAGTAACAGTAGCTGCTTCTGGTAAACTTTAGCAAGAAGAGAATTTACTGGGTAAATTGTGGGAAGCTCAAAAGATGAAGACAGAAAGCTAAAGAACTATTGTTTGGAAAGGACTGACCAGACAGGTCACATGCATCTCCACAGCATGAACACCTCAACAGATGATTCAAATTCCAGGAAGAGAGCATTTGGTTTCCTTAGGGTCAATGCCACTTTCCTGGACTGGGAGAAGTCAGGATGTCTAAACAGCAGTCATACCATATGGTATCCAAATGTAACAATGTAATTCCCAAAAAGTAAATAAAGATGCTAACACTAAAAGAAGGTGGACTAGAAGCTGAGAAGCTAAAATGAATGAACAAAAGATAACAACAACAAAAACTAGTAAGTACTATCCCCACCCCTTTTGCATTTCACTGTTGTTTTTCTCCTTTTGTATATATTTTTCACCTTTCTAGTCTTCTCAAATTTATGTTATCTTTGTTGGAATTTTTTTTTATAGTTTTTTTTTTTTTTTTTTTAATTGTTGGGGATTCATTGAAGGCACAATAAGCCAGGTTACATTGATTGCATTTTTTAGGTAAAGTCCCTCTTGCAATCACGTCTTGCCCCCAGAAGGTGTGGCACACACCAAGGCCCCACCCACCTCCCTCCTTCCCTCTCTCTGCTCTTCTTTTCCCCACCCCTCCCTCCTCCTTTCTCTCTCTGCTTTCCTCTTCCCCCAGCCCCACCGTGACCTTAATTGTCCTTTGTGTCCTCATATCAAAATTGAGTACATAGGATTCATGCTTCTCCATCTTGTGATGCTTTACTAAGAATAATGTCTTCACTTCCATCCAGGTTAATACAAAGACTGTAAAGTCTCCATTTTTTTTAGATAGCTGAATAGTATTCCATGGTGTACATATACCACAGCTTGTTAATCTATTCCTGGGTTGGTGGGCATTTAGGCTGTTTCCACATTTTGGTGATTGTAAATTGAGCTGCAATAAACAGCCTAGTGAAAGTGTCCTTATGATAAAAGGATTTTTTTCCTTCTGGGTAGATGCCCAGTAATGGGATTGCAGGATCAAATGGGAGGTCTAGCTTGAGTGCTTCGAGGTGTCTCCAGGAGAAGGAATTTTATTTTAGCCAGCCGAGCCACAGCAGATTAGACTCCACAATGGCTGAGCTCCCCAACCAGCTCCATCCTTGTCCTTTTATTGGACTCACACGTAGGCAGACAAAGGAATTGCCATATGATTTCTCGATGGAGGTGTCAAATCACGTGCAGGGTTTACAGAAGCAGAAGCAAGCAGCAAATGTTGGTTTCA
>CAUYPK010047046.1:0-14065 GCA_963574355.1 Loris lydekkerianus | reverse complement strand
GAGATCTCATCATATTGAGTATTACCTTTAGCAAATATGAAGTGTCCATCCTTATCCTTAATTATTTTGGTTGGTTTAAAGCCTATTGCGTCTGCGAACAGGATTGCAATGCCTGCTTTTTTCTGCTTTCCATTTGCCTGGTATATAGATGACCATCCCTTCACCTTGAGTCTATATTTGTTTTTTAATGGAAGATGCGATTCTTGGATGCAGC
Source organism: Loris lydekkerianus (assembly GCA_963574355.1). Lineage (NCBI taxonomy): Eukaryota > Metazoa > Chordata > Mammalia > Primates > Lorisidae > Loris > Loris lydekkerianus. The sequence continues at coordinate 13,851 of CAUYPK010047046.1, read as the reverse complement.
AGATATCGGGGTTGAGTTTTTGTATCCAGTCAGCCAACTTGTGCCTCTTTAGAGGACAATTTAAACCATTCACATTAATTGAGAATATTGATAAGCCTTTCGAGAGTCTGGTGGACATTTTTAATCCTTTTGTGACTGTGGGAGTTGGGATTTGATCAAAAATTTTCTGGGCGGGTTTACTTTTGTGATGGAGGGTTACGTTGGTCTTTATGGAGGATAGGTCTAAGGACGTCTTGGAGAGCTGGTTTAGTTGTGGCAAATTTCTTCAACATGTGAATGTCGTTGAAGTATTTAATTTCTCCGTCATAAATGAAGCTCAGTTTAGCTGGGTACAAGATCCTGGGTTGAAAATTATTTTGTTTTAGGAGATTAAAATTCGATGACCATCCTTTTCTAGCTTGAAAGGTTTCAGCAGAGATATCTGGAGTTATTCTAATATTCTTCCCCTTGTAGGTAATGGTTTTCTTTCGTCTGGCAGCTTTCAGAATTTTCTCCTTCATATTAACTTTAGTGAAATTGATTATGATGTGTCTGCGGGTTGTCTTATTCGGGTTGAGTCGTGCTGGAGTTCTGAAACTGTCTGCTATTTGAATTTCGGAATCCACACTTCTGCTCAAGCTATCCCCAAGGCAGCTCAACTGAGTGCCAAGTCCAAGAACACCAAAACAGTTCACAGGTAAGGCCTTTCCACTTTGCAGTCTCAGTGCTGCTTGTACTCACGGTTGCCGGCGTGTTTAGGTCAATCGAACACATGCAGCCACTTGCCAGTTTTCCACTGTTTTTGTCCTCCTCCTGGGGTCCAGAAGTCCCTTGCTGGCTCCCTGTATCCTCAAAGGGATGATCAGAGGCAGATCCCACTAGCCAGAGATGTCTGAAGTCTTGTCTCCCCAGATTCCCTGTGTCCAATTGCAGGGAAGCTGTTACTCAGCCACCATCTTTAATCCCTATATCGATTGTGCAATTTTTATGGCTGAATTGTCTGAATCAGAATCCTGAAACTATCCATGTATTACATACGGTTGATATATCCTTTAAGAGAGTTCCCCCATTTTCCTCTTTCTTTTTAATGCCATTTATTTGTGGAATGAAATGAATAATCGCCCCTATCGCACTCTCTTTATCATGAGTTTGGCTAATTGTGTCCCCATAGTGTCATTCAGCACACTCCTCTCTCCTCCATGCTTTCCTAACCTGGGAATTCCTAACTAAGGAATTAAGAATTAGAATCAGGTTCAAATTTGTCAGGTGGTGCATGCACTTTCTATATCATCCCATCAGGATGCACATATAGGTGCTTGTTCCACTTCGGGGTGTTAAGATTTGCCAGTGGGTTCAGGAGGTGCCAATCTGATCCATTGATTATCAATTTCCCATTATCATTTCCCCTAATAGTGTGGTGGCCACTGAGGATTGTTGCCTGAAATCATGTTCTCACCAGTGGTAACAAATGGTGATTTGGAAATTCTGTCTTTCCCTCTACATTTATTAGCTATAATATAAGAAATAATTTCCCCTCATCAGCTATTTGATTACTCGAGAATACTCCAAAGGAAAAACAATATAAATGATAGATGCTTTTCTGTTATTTGCCAATTTTTTTCAGAATAATTAGGCACCCTCTCATAATCCCACTGAGGAAAGTATTTACAGGCCCATTACAGACAGGGAAGCTGAGACTGAGAAGTTTCATGACATTCTCAAGGTCATGGAGCTACTGGAGGACAGAGCAGGGCTTCTAGTCTTGAGGGGACTGACTCCAGAGTGCCTTTAGATAAATTTCTCATGCTTCCACTTCTTATTTACACATATATAAGTATGTTAACATAATAGATTCATAAGCAAGAATTACTTTCTTCATTAAGTAAAGTTACCTTATTGACCTAGAAATACCCCTCCACAATGTGACACCACCTCATACCTGGAAAGATGATTATTATCAAAGAATAAAAGACAGCAAGTGTTGGTGAGAATGAAAAATGGTACAGTTTCTATGGAACACAGTTTAGAGATTCCTCAAAAAGTTAAAAATAGTTTAAAAATAAAGTTCTGTGACTGAAAATAAACCAAAAAAAGTTAAAAATAGAACTACCATCTGATCTAGCAATCCCATTTCCAGATATTTATTCAAAAGAGTTGAAATCAAGATCAGGAAGACATAGGAGCACTCCCATGTTCACTGCAGCCTTGTTTTACAGTAGCCAGACATAGAAATGAACTACATGTCCACTCATGGAGGAAAGGAAAAAGAAAAATGTGGTTTATACATCCAGTGGAATATTATTAAGCCTTAAAAAAGAAGAAAATCCTACTATATGAGATAACATGATGAATTTTGAGGAAAATAAGCCAGACACAGAAAGATAAATATTGCATGCTTTCACTTCTATGATGTACCTAAGCTGGTTGAACTCATAAAAGCAAAAAATAGAATGGAGGTTATTGGGGGCTATGGAGATGTGGAAATTGGAGGTTGCAAATCAACAAGTATAAAGTTATGCAAGATGAATAAATTCTAGAAATCTACTGTACAACATTGTCCCTATAGATAATACCACCATATTGTATAAAAATATTATCAGGAGGATAGATCTCATGTTTTGTGTTCTTACCACAATAAAATTTTAAAACAAAAAAGAAAAGAAATACTGTCACATGAAGGGAAATATGAGTGGGAGACTAAATATAAAGAACTATTTTTTTCATCAAACTTTGGAAAAATATCAAGTGCATTGTTACTGATAATAATAAAACATCTGTGCTAATGAATCAGGAGAAGTTATAGCTATTAACAACAGTAAGCTGATGGCTTTTTCAGATGATGCTTAATTAAGTGGTATTACATCAACAAAACCCCTCCCTCAAACTTCCACATAACAAAATTTAAGAATTGTCTAGGGAAGTTACCAGCCAGAATAAACATGGGAGTTATCACCTGAAATACAGATTTTTGGTGGATGAGAAGACATTAGAAAGTGGTATGCACCCTCTTACTTACACCTAAAAACTCCTGGAGTGGTACCATGTAATAGGTAATGAATTAGAAAAAAGTTTGCAACAGTTATTGAGGAGTCAAGCTAAACTTAGATGCTTAGGAAGAGTTTCCAGATTATGGAATAAGACCAAGATCATTGAGTATCATTTTATAATTCTTGTGAGCTTACCTGGTATACTCTGGATTTTTTTTGTAGACAACTAATAACAAGAAAGATATGATAAAGTTGGCAGAAAGCCAGAGGACAACATAAACAAAAAGGGTAAATGGAAATGGTAAAAAAAACAAAAAAAAAAAACAAAAAAAAAACTCTGTGTTCCCAACAGGGAAAAGGCTGATAAGAAAAGAGTTTGGATATCCAAAGGCTATAAAACCAAAGGAATGGAAGGAACCATGTTTATTTAGGATACAAAAATACTACTAAATGTAAAAAAGGCTTCTGTACTTTGGTTCCTATCTGCTTTCATGGTTTATTTCCTGACACCCCTTTTATGTTTATTATCATACATGGAACTGAATTAAATTGATGAAGTGACAGCCATAGTAATAATGCAACTAATTCCCTTGTTAATTTTGAAATACATCCATCTTCACAGAGAAAGCAATAGATGGAATTAAAGTTACCTGAGTTTCTCAGGAAAACAAAACACAAATTTTAAAACAAGCAAAATGCCCATGAAAATTATGCACATCAGTCAATGATTTTGATGGAAACTTCATTGTCCCAAGCATATGTAGAGTAAACCATGCAAAACATAAGTACATGTGTTAGTACACATTTTCAAAATGAAAGTCACAACCGTGTGACTAGTACCCAGTCAAGATTGGCATGACTCATACCCCAGAAGCCTTCTGTCCCTTTCCTGTCACTAGCTTTCTTTGAGGGGAGCTGCTAGCCTAACTTCTAACACTGCAGGTTTGTTTAAAAATTTGTTTGCTCATGTATATGGTATTTTTACCTGTCTATATGTTGTTGTAGTTCATTCATTCTCAGTGCTGTATAATATTCTATCATGTGAATATAACACAAGTTTGCTTATCCACACTATCCTAGATGGATATTTGGATTATTTTCAACTTGAGATTATTATGAATAGTGTTGCTATGAATATTCTGGATTATGTCTCTTGATGAGCACATGTATGCCTTTCTGTTGGGTGTACATCTAAGGGTGAAATTGCTGTGTCTCAAGGTGTGCACATATCTGTCCAGCTTGCATAATTCTTGGCCCAAGTTTTCATGCCTCTCTGTGTTCATGACCCCCCACACACACCAACTCAGGACTTGGTCATTATCTTGCTTTGGCAAATGGGACAGTGGGAAACTTAGTATCAATAGGGATCATGCTCTCTCTTGCTTCTCTGGGACCCCCAGTTCAGGCTGGCCAGCTGAAGGATGTGAAGGACATGAGGACAGCAGCATCACGTGGGATGAGGCCATCCTACTAGCCAGCCTCAGCCCACTTGCCAGGTGTCCACAGGTACACACAAGCTCAGGTGACATTGCCTGAGCCTAACCCAGATCCCCAGAGCTGCCTGCCTAACCATAAGAAATGGTTGCTTTTTTAAGTCACCAAGATTTAGTGTAATTTGTAAGACAGCAATGGCTAACTGCTGTATCTCCAAACAGAATGCCAATTGACTTTCCACCAATAACATCAGAAATTCTAAAGTTCCGCATCTTCATCAACACTTGGTATACATTAGACTATATAATATTTTATTTCTGATGTGCAAACATTGCAATATTACATGTTCCAGCATAACTTTTTTCATTTTAATTGCTATTTGGTATATGTAATAGTATCGAATTGTGAATTTGTTTTCTTAGTGATGTCAAGCATCCTTTCACATGTTTATTAACTAGTAGTATAACCTCCTGAATGGACAAGTATGTGTTTATGTCTTTTGTCCATTTTATTGGATTAACTACATTTTTTGCCATTTATTTGTAGAAATGAATGCACATACACACACACACACAGAAAGACATACTGGATATGAGATCTTTGTCAAATGTGTATACCGGTATCTCCTCCTCTACTCTGTGACTTTCCTTTTCACTTTTTTAATTTGGGCAGCTCTGCTCAACTTACCTATTTCAACCTTTATAGTTGTCAACACTTCTTTGCCTGCCCCAAGGTCATGAAGCTGTTCTCCCATTTTCTTCTAAAAGCTTTGTTGTTTTGCCCTTTGCATTTAGATCAATGATCTATTGAAATTTATTTTTAAGTATGCTATGAGTTAGGGGCCAGGATCCATCTTGGTCCCCGGTAAGTACCAAATTGACCTGACATTTATGAAAAAGGCAATGAGTTTCAGAGTTTGGCTTGCTCAGTTCTTACTGGGAGGCAGTACGGTGTCATAGAAAGAATTTCCAACTATTTTATAGTCCCAGTTTGCTGTTTCTGTAACTTTGTGCAGGGTCCTACTGCTGTCTGTGTTGCCTACATGTAAAACGAGGAGGTTAAATTAGATAACCTTCATGTTTTCTTCCAGAAGTGTAGGATCAGGCAGAAGTGACATCATGCTACAACTATGACATTATTACTTCTGAAAGCTCAGGGAAAGTATTTAACATATCTGAGTCCAAATTTTCTCATCTGTAAGAAGGGAACAATCACACCCACATGTAGGGTTGTTGTTGCATAATAAGAAAAAATGTATATGAAGTTCTGTACTTGGTATGTTGTATTGTTCAACACAAGGTAGCACCTGTTGTTAATAGTCATGGGGAGATATCAAAGAGAATTCACCTTTATTTAATTTCAGTAAAATACAATTGATACTTCTAAACCTAATTAATAATACAAATTTGTATGTAATTTTGCTTGGCAGTGCAGTTAACTCTGATGAGAATTTTACTTTTGTTTTATCCTCTCCAATCCTAAGAGATGCTGTTAAAGAAAGCTGAAAATAGAGAAGTTACACATGCATAAAATTAGTTTTCTTAAAATTGCTTTCCATTATCCTTGAATTAAAATGCATATCCTAAATGTTCCTAGAGGGCAAGAAAGGGCAGCACATTCCAGTTATCCAGCCTTAGTGATACTTGTTCATGCTGCATTAAGAAGTCTTAAACCATTACATTTCTACAAAGAGACTAACCCAGGACTTCTCTGATTCCTGCCAACCTTATCTATACCTCTTCTTCATTCTCACCTCACTCTGTTTTTCTTCCTAGCAATTACAACTATCGAGCACGTTTCCCAGTCATTTTATGAATTATCTGTCTTCAACTAGAATGTAAACTCCATGGAAACAAGAGCTTTGCTTAATGTACTATGTATCTTCAGTACCTAGAAGGATGCTTGGTACATAGCAGACATTTGGTGAAGATTGTCAAGTAAGTGAATGAAGACAAAATAAGGACCACATAAAATGTGTGCTAGTTACATTAAGTTAGGTCCATCTTATCCTTAATATGACATAGGAATCAATAATTATTGGGGCTGCAACACCTCTGTCAACCTCGCACTCTGATTATTGTAGATGTTTGGTAATGGCATTACCACAAAAATATTAACTCTGCTAATAATCAACACATTTTTCCCAAATGCACCTTTGGGAACTATCAGAAGGAAATTGGTATTTACCACATACATATGCTGTCACTGCTTAAAAAAAAAAGAAAAAAGAAACTTTAATAAATACAAATTACTGAAGGAGAAAATTATTCAGAAAGCTGTTTTTCTTTTTTTTTAAATATAAGCGATATTCTTTTTATCATAAAAAATATATTACATTTTACATGTTGACTATTAGAAAGCTGCTCAATTTTTCCTTTACCAAAATAAATTGTTAATTAAGGTAGACAAAAACCAGGAAACATTGAAGTTAGTCACTTAATTTCCTCACTTATTCAGAGCTGCCTGCAGTCATTTCCTGCTGGGTTTCCTTGTCTTTCCATTGAAGTGTTTCAGCAGCTGCTAACAAAATCATCCACACAGGCAGTGGGTGATACTCCAGTCTCTAATTACAAATCAGGATTTTTACACTCATAACAGAGCCAGATCAACTTTATTAATAAGTGTAAGTGCCTTCTAGAATGTTGTTTCTGCACTGCTGTATGAGGCAATTGGTCTAGTGGGAGGAACTACAGCAGAGCTTAGATTTGGCCTAGCTGCTAGTTGTGTGACCTTAGATTTAACCTCCTGTGTTCTAATAGCCTTATCTATGTAAGGGTAATATTACCTAACCAAGTTGTTTTCAAGATGGAAGGAACAGCCAAACTCAGAATATAGATCTGCATGACTCCAATATTTATTAATAAGCTTTGAATGCTCTTAAGGATAGAGATTTTTGTCCAAATGCCTTTTGCTTTGTTTTTTTTAGAGTTGGAATCTTGCTCTGTCACCCAGAATGGAATATAGTGGCACAATCAAAGTTCACAGCAGCCTTGAACTCCTGAGCTCAAGCAATCATCACACCTCAGCCTGGTCTATAGCCTTCAGGACACAGGCCTTCATTAGCTCCAATCTTGGCCAAAGTCATGTGTTGGGTACCTAGCACATGATGAATAAATCAGAAAAATCAATATCTTTTGCAGTATTATAACCCAGTTGATCATCATTCTTTACAGATCTGAAATGTATGAACTTATGTCTTATTCCTAAATTGCCTATTTACTTGGGAAACAAAAGCCAATGAATTAATCATGCTATTCTTTTTTCTTCTTTTTTTGAATAGCATGGGGTTTCAACAAATATGTACAATGTAATTAAGTTTGGAGTAGGGATGGTGGTAGGATGAAACTAAAGTGCTATAGATTGAATGTTTGTGTGCCCCCAAATTTGTATTTTTGAAATCCTAACCCTCAATGTGAGGACCTTGGGAGACCTTTTGGAATTGATCAGGTTATGAGGGTGGAGCCTTCATGAATAGAATTAGTGCCCTTATAAAAGAGATGCCAGGGACCTCCCTCCCTTTTCCACAATGAGAGGACACAGTGAGATCATCTGAGAAGCAGGAAGCAAGCCCTCACCAGACACTGAAGGTACCAGTGCCTAGATCTTAGACTTCACAGCCTCCATAACTGTGAGAAATAAATTTTTGTTGTTTATAGTATTTTTGGTATAGTAGCCTGAATAGACTATGGCAGAAAGATACATCCTTTTTTTGTCCAAATGTTTTCCTGACAGGACCAGTCAACTGGACAAGGAAGAATACCAGGAATAAGTCCTGTTTTTAAGAGTTTTTGTGCTTAGTTTGGCAATCAGAAAGAGTAAAACAGTCTATTTATTTCCCAATTGTGTGAGGACATACTGAATTTTAAAGTACTTGAATCAATAAGCTGAACAAAATCCAAACTCCAATTTCAAAAGTGCTTGGCTTCTACTTATTAAACCACAAGTTCCCTCTGCCTCAGGGTCCAACTCCATCCTCTGCTGTCTTCAACATCTTTTGCTGAAGGAAATTGTTGAGAGAGTTGGTGAACTGAGTGAAGATGACAGTACGTGTGTAATAGAAGAGAGTGTGAGATGTGTGTTCAACTCTTTTTAATATATTAGTTATTGAGAACTATTTTTTTTCAGTAAACACTTCATGGATTGTGATAATAAAGCTGAGTTCATTTGTATTTTGTAAGCTGTAACTACACCTGTACTTACCATTCACCCCCCCCCCCCAAAAAAAATCTATAGGCCTGCTAACTGGGTACATCATGAATTGTGGATATATGGGAATATCTCTCAAATACTGGGGTGTGTTGACTCTCTATAATGCTTTTAATTTTGCGTTCATTCTAATGATAAGCTAAGCAAAGGAATAAGTATAGTATTCATGTTCTGGGTCAGACTTCATGGGTTCAAATTCTTTATAAGAGACATGGAAAGTGTCTGCCCACAAGTCTAGCCAGAGGTTCATATTTTGCCCTTACAGCAGCTGTAAGGTAGAATCTTTGTGATCTGGCATTCTTGGAAACTTCCAAGTAGCCTAGAATTGTGGGATTTTCCTTATTTTGATTAGTGAAGATTGCCACAAATTGTCATTGTAGTGATTTAATTGACCTTTTAAATTGGTTCTCAATTATAAATTAAGTAGAAGTAATTTGTCTCTGAAAAGGAGGGAGAGATTCCTCTTCTCAGATTAGTGTAAAAGTGGGTAAAATTTTATGTGCTATTGCTTCTCTTCACGTATTTTTCTTATATCTGTAGGGTTTACTGTTGGTTATCTGCTAGCAAGTTCTAGTAGTTATCAAGTGAATAATGAATTAGCAAACAAATATTAATAGAAATTGATATGGAGTCAATCACATTTAATAGATGTGCATGCATGTGTGTGTTCACATGTCTGTGTTAATTTCATATATGATCACATTTCTTGGAATCGTTTTTTTTAGCATTCATTACATGACTGATTGTTCATAACATTACATTAAGCCTTGACAATAATGAAATGTCTTCTTATAAGACATCTGATATACTTACTGTGATTCCTAAGTGATCATAAATATACTACCTACTCTCAGAATTCCTCTGAAATCTGAAGTAACATTGATATTTGGTCACAATCATAAATAAACAAGAAAGGCCATACCAAATAGATATCAAATGTGATCAGAAACCCCTTTTTCAATTTTTTTTTTTTTTTTTTTTTTTTTTGGAAACAGTGTCTCAGTCTGTCACCCTAGGTAGAGTGCTATGGCATCATAGCTCACAGCAACCTCAAACTCTTGTGCTCTTGCCTCAGCCTCTGAGTAGCTGGGACTATAGGCATCCACCACAATGCCCAGCTAGTTTTTCCATTTTTAGTAGAGATGGGGTCTCTTTTGCTCAGGCTGATCTCGAACTCCTGAGCTCAAGCTATCCACCTGCCTCGTCCTAGGAGTTCTAGGAGTCCCTTTTCCAATTTTAAAAGAGTCATAATTATTTCAATGTAATAAATTTTAAGTTATATTTATGTATAACTTATAAATCTTACATATGGTTAAACACTCTTTTAAAAAATATACAGTTTAATTCATTTTTCCAAATGAATATGGTAGTGAAACCATATCACAATCAAACTATATTTCCATTGCCCAGAAGTTCATCTTGTACTTTGTGGTCAGTCTCTTCCCAGGCCCCTGGAAATCACTGATCTGATTTCTGACTGTACGGTTTTGTATTTTTCAGAATGTCATATAAATACCATTATAAAACATGTACCATTATAAATCTGTCTTCTTTCACTAAGAAAAATGCTGCAGCAATCCTTCCACATTGTTACATAGCTCAGTGGTTCATTCCTTTTGAAAACTGAGAATGATTCCATTGTATAGAGGCACCCTAATGTGTTTATCCACTTATATGTTGATGGACATTTGGATTGTTTCCAGTTTGGGTTAATTATGAATAAAACTGCCATAATTATTTTTGTACAAGTCTTTACATAGACATATCTTTGCATTTCTCTTGGATAAGTACCTAGAAGAATTATTAGTTTATATGTTCAGTATATAGTTATCTTTATAAGTAACTGCCAAACTATTTTCCAAAGTGCTGTACCATACAGCAATCACACTTTAAAATTTATGTTTTAGAACTAAATAGGTCAGAATGCCAGGATGTTCTGCAATGAATGTGGCATTCTCTGTAAAGAACATCATAATTTCCAGAGAACCAGAATCTAAGAGATAACCTACTTCAACTTGAAATGGAATGATAAATATATGAATTTAAATTTAGTGCCATAGAGGTGTTTACCATGCCAAAACATTTTGTAACATAATCACACCTTTGTATCAGGTAATGGAGAAACATCTGGCAAAGACAATTGCAGTAGCACAGTGACTCTGCCTAGCTAAGGAGAACACCAGCTAATGGACACAGTTGTCTTACTTATAACAACAAAAAATGTTTTGTAAGCAAAAGGGGGCATAAAAGCAGAAAGGGAGCATATACAAGGTCTCCATAAAGTTTGTATACACACGCGAATTTTGTGGACACCATGTACATAAAGGGGCATCTACATAATTCAAGATTGCACTTATGTATTGTAGCAGGCACTATATAAGTGCAATGCTCCTTACCCCACTCTCTTTGAAGTATATTCTTCACAGTCCTTCAGAAGGACCTGGGATTATGTTCAGTTGTCCACAGGGATGGGTTAATTGGCTCCCAACAAACACTCTGCACACAAGTTCTTGTCTCAGACTCTGCTTTCGAGAAATTCAAAGCAAGATATTAATACACCTAACAAATATCTCATTGGTCTTTGAAGTAGTCCATGGAAAAATAATAATAATGAATACACGCTTATTAAAGTAATAGGCATCATTATTGAGCTCTTACTATGTGCCAGACATGTTAGTAAAAGCTCTACTTACAGTATCTTGTTTCATAATAATTAGATGAATATTATCTTACAGATAATACACCTGAAGTGTAGAGAGGTAAGATCATTTGCTCACAGTGGTAAGTCAACACCAGGGCTGGGATTCAAACCAAAATCCTTTGTGCTTTTTTTTTTTTTAAATAAGCTCATGCAAAAGTGTGGTTTAGTCATTCATACTTCTATTTCAATTAAAACAATAACTTTTAAAAAACAAATTACCAACCCACAAGAAACACCTTTGTAGAAAGTGCTGATGTAAGAAGGGAAAGAAAGAATCTTGCCAGATGGCTTCTGCCCTACTGATAAGCTTCTCTCGACTTGTGTCTTTTCCATCTCAAAGGAAACAAAAGTAAAGCAGCTATGTAATTTTTAAACATCAGAATCTATCTGGTATACATTTTATCTTTTATCCGAGTCATCTTGATTCTTTACTTTGGCTCACAAAGATTCCTCAATAAAGAACTTGTTTGATTTCTCTAGTACGCAGGTTCTCAAGGACTAGTCTAGAATCCAAGATGCTCTGATGTTGGCTCATCCTCTGGGCTCCTCTGGGGACTGGAGAGGAGGCCTCAAGAGAGACACGCACTGGTCCCCACCAGCCATGTGACTGTCCCTGGTACCCCTGCTGCCTTCTTCCATATCTGTAAAAAGGGAGGTTTCTGTAAACCCTGATCTCACTATACTTCTGTAGCAATTCCAGAAGTTTTTTACCTTTTCTTTATCGTACAAGACAGGAACACATTTTTGTTTGAAGCAATACACAAGTGTATAGAATGAAGTGTGACAAGTTCCTGAGGCCACCTATCCCACCTTTCCCCCCTCCTTTCAGCAGAGGCTTCCACCATGACAAGTTTGACTATGTCATTCCAGGTCTTTTATCACACAAGAAACCTTGTTGTCTTGGTGGCAGAAAGTCATGGAGCCCTGGGGATTGACTGGGTTCCAGAATGTAGCTAACATTCATTATCTTCTACACATTTAGGGAACATGGATCCTGTAGCAAAAGAGAAAGTGAGTTTCTAATGGGATTTATGGCCATTACTCCCAGAGTAGCCCTCTGCCCTCAGTAATCTTGATAGTGGTTCAGATAGAATCTCTCTTTGCAAAAGATCCAGAAGACGCTGTAAGAGGAAAGCTGGTACATCTCTTGCTCACCCAATAAAAAGTCAGATTGTTATTAAACTGTCCCTGAAGCTACTGTGATTTACATTCATGTTAATGGTTCTCTTTGTAAAGCAGCCTCTTTAATGGGGGATGCCCTCTGGTTCCTATTGGTTGCATGTAAAATAAATATTACACCATCTCCAGCTGTCCAGTTCTCCTTTCCTGCTTTGACTTAACACTGAAAGTACAGACACGAGACATTTCCCCCTGAGAAATGCTCACATATTCAAAGATGCCCAATACCATGTTATTTGTATAGCAAAGTGGCATAGGTAACCCAGTTGTCCATCATTGGGAGAATATAGATATATACTATGGAATAAGATGTAACAATCAGAAGCAACAAACTAGATGGATATAAAGCAATGTATGGAGAATTTAGAATTATGAAGTAAAAAGAAAAAAATAGAACGAAATGCATACTACAATGCTATGTATACGGTTTAGCCACACTCCTACGTAAAATAATGCCACAGATGGTTTCAAGTCTACATATAGTATATATATGCCAAAGGACATATACCAGTCAGAGCAATGTAGTGCCCTTGGGGGAGAAAGAAGTGAGAATGGAAGACTAAAGAGAAAAATTATAAACTCAAACAGAAGCAGGTCTTACAAGAAATGATGAACTGATGAGAATGCTAAAAGTTAATGCTTTGCTCCTCAGAAACAGTAAAGAAAAGTGAACGGAAGCACAAAGTTATCTGTTTTTAAATTTTCTTTCCCTTCAAATAAGCATTTACAGACCCCCTTCTGTAGACATGAGCCAATCCAAATTCTGCTCTGTGATCTTGGACAAGTTTTTTCAACTCTTGGAGTTTCAGTTTCTTTTATGGTAAAAGTAACAAAATTAAAGGAAGATGTGGTATTATGACCTATATCACATGCTGCAAGGTTTTATAAGATTGAAACAAGGTAATGTCTAGACGGTGAGTCTGGGGAGACAAGACTCCAGACATCTCTGGCCGGTGGGATCTGCCTATGATCATCCCTTTGAGGATACAGGGAGCCAGCAAGGGACTTCTGGAACCCAGGAGGAGGACAAAAACAGTGGAAAACTGGCAAGAGGCTGCATGTGTTCTATCGACCTAATCACGCCGGCAACCGTGAGTACAAACAAGCACTGAGACTGCAAACTGGAAAGGCCTTACCTGTGAACGGTTTTGGTGTTTTTGGACTTGGCGCTCAGTTGAGCTGCCTTGGGGAGAGCTTGAGCAAGAGTGTGGAAAACTTTGGGCATTGTCCAGGGCCGCGAAATAAGCCACTGAGCTGGGCTCAGTGAAAGCCTTTGTGTGAAAAAACTGCTGCGGAAAGCTCTGCCCTCAGGGTCACAGAGCAAGGAACAGGAGGGACAAAGTAACCTAGTGACTGAGCAGCTTA
>CAUYPK010047045.1:0-11547 GCA_963574355.1 Loris lydekkerianus | reverse complement strand
TTTGTGCATGGGGTCTTGTGTTGTTTCTGCCCCATTGATCCTTGGGGGAGTTGATCTACTCTGATTATTCATATTGCCAGAGTTTTTCTGTTGATTTTGCCTCATGATTGTTTTTCACCGTTGCCTCTGGCCATCCTCAGAGTTGTGGAGGTGTCTCTCCAAGATTAGACCCCAGCGGGATCACTCTATTGTTGCTGGATCTATGTAGGGAGTGACCCTGTGTAGTTCCTCTGGGGCTGGTCTAGCTAGGGAGTTCTGGTTGTGGAGGCAGCTCCAGTGTGTGACACACCTGGATTGAGCAACAGGGCTGGGTGTGGTGCACACGGTTCTAGGAGTGCCTGGTGCCCAGTGACTTTGGCACAGAGGGCCCAAGGCTCCAGCAGTCTCTGGCCAGGAGAAGGGCTCTGCGCAGAGGCAGGGAGGACTCCAGAGGGCACGCAGCTACCAGAGTCCCTGGCCATCTACTGTACATCACACACTAGATGTACGAGCTAGTGTGGAGGCTGGGAGGACACAGGAGGGGGGACACAGGATTGTGTGGCTCCCGCAGTTCCTAGACAGAGAATGCAGAGGCCGGGTGGGTGCGGGTCACTGGTCGGGGGTCATTGCACAGCTCTTATGGAGGTCTGGGCGGTGCCAAGCCCAGGTGTTTGAGGTTGCTATGAGCTGTTACTTCACAGCAGTCTACCCAGGGCAACAGCACAAGGCTCCAATGTGCCAAAACCATCTCACTCTGCCCCTAAGGATTAAGGATTAAGGCAGTTCAATCCCCACCTTTAGGCTGCTCAGTCACTAGGTTACTTTGTCCCGCTGGATCCCTGCTCTGGGACCCTGAGGGTGGAGCTTGCTGGAGCAGTTTTTTCACACAGTGGCTTCCTGCACCCAGCTCAGTGGCTCAGTCTGGGGCCCCAGACAATGCCCAACGTCTACACACTCCTGCTCAAGCTCTCCCCAAGGCAGCTCAACTGAGCGACAATTCCTAGAACACCAAAAAAGTTCACAGGTAAGGCCTTTCCGGTTTGCAGTCTCACTGCTGCTTGTACTCACGGTTGCCAGTGTGATTAGGTCGATCAAACACATGCAGCCACTTGCCAGTTTTCCACTGTTTTTGTCCTCCTCCTGGAGTCCAGAAGTCTCTTGCTAGCTCCCTGTATCCTCAAAGGGATGATCATAGGCAGATCCCACCGGCCAGAGTTGTCTGAAGTCTTGTGTCCCCAGACTCGCCGTGCCCAGTTGCAGGGAAGCTGTTACTCGGCCGCCATCTTTAATCTCCACTGCCTATAGTATTTTAAATGTGAGTATCCTCATTTTACACCATCTTAACACACTTTTTTAGATTAAAGCTGTCATCATCAATATAAGAGCACACATATTCTAAAATTTTGAGTCATATTTAAAAATAATTTGCAGGGCGGCACCTGTGGCTCAAAGCTGTAGGGCGCCAGCTCCACATGCCAGGGGTGGTGGTTCAAACCCTGCCCTGGCCAAAAACTGCAATAAATAAATAAAAAAAATAATAATAATAATTTGCAAAGAGTATATTTTTCTTTTTTTTCTTTTCCTTTTTTTTTTTTTTTTTTTTTTTGAGATAAGAGCCTCAAGCTGTCACCCTGGGTAGAGTGCTGTGGCATCATAGCTCACAGCAACCTCCACCCCCCAGGCTCAAGCGATTATCTTGCCTCTGCCTCCCAAGTAGCTGGGACTACAGGCACCTGCCACAACGCCCGGCTATTTTTTGGTTGCAGCCGTCATTGTTGTTTGGTTGCAGCTGTCATTGTTGTTTGGTGGCCCTGGGCTGGATTCGAACCCACCAGGTCAGGTGTATGTGGCTGGCGCCTTAGCTGCTTGAGCCACAGGCACTGAGCCTGCAAAGAGTATCTTAATTACAGTTATAATGGTTTAACAGTATACCAGAGAAATGAAAATAATAACACTAGCTAAAATATTTCAATAGGTTTCCACAGTTTTAGGCATCATTATTTGATATAAAATTGCCTATTTTTCCATGGTTTTGAATAAAATAATCCAGTAATGTTTTAAAAAGAATTTGTATTTTAACACAACATTACTGTCATAATCTGAGAACAGCAGTATATCAGAGCATGAAATATTATTTAACTGGGTCTTTTAACATACTTGGTAATGGATTTGAGAATCCCTTAGTATAACTGTGACCAACTATACATGTATCGGTCTAGGACCTAGATCTTGGGAACCAGGGGCTTAGCCAGGAGGATGTACTTTTTTTCTAGGTTACCTATGAAGATTGGAAAGAGATAAGAGGCTTTTGTCTGATAATACAGATTCTGACTGGGCCCTTGGCATGGAAGGAAGTTCATCACTATGTTAATAAGAGCGATGTTCAGATTTGAACCAGGTAGTCTCATTCTCAAGCCCTCACTTCACACCCTTGTGCTCTACTGTGTGATATATAGGGTGACAATATCTTATTCACTTCTGATTTCTTAGGGCCTACCACAGTTACCTGTGGCATGAACAGGATTTTAATAGGGTTTTACTGAATTGTTATTGAATGAACTTTTATTATGATCCTTAACCTTGTCGTTTATACTATGGCTTTACATAATCATGCTTAAGGTTTTTTCTAATTCTCTTTATAACAATATAATCTTCTTCCCCTTATTAAATCACCAACTTCTAAGAGGAGACTTGAAAAGTAAGTGTCAGATAAAAATTTTGAGTGCCTTCCAGGTACAAAGAACTTAAGTTACCAAACTTGGCTATGCATCAGAATTAGTTGAGGGGTTACACAACTGGGAGCTATTTCCTCTTACCTATTTAAATTAAATCTTCTAAACAGGGGATAATCCACATTTTTACTAAGCTCCTGGTTTATCCTTAAGTACCCAGCCAAGCATTTAAGAACTGCTTCAGGAGAATGATAGAAGCAGAAGACTCAACTTGGTCAGAAGCAGCTTAAAATTTAGATAAAAGACACACACACAAGATGAACAATAATTCGTGACAAGAGAGTAAGGAAGAAGTGTATGATTAACTGCCAAGAGAATGGTCCAGACAGTGAAGACTCTTGAAGTCAAGTGGAAAGAGAGATTACTTTTAATCAAGTAAGATTGATAGAGATGCTGTGTCTTATGGGTTTGGAGAGATTTGGACTGAAGAAAGGTGGGGGAAATGTACCAATTGCTAAGTAACTAAATCTTAGTGATGGAAAAATAAGTAAGGCACAAACAGTCCAGGCTTTCACAGAGCCCATAGTATATTTGATATAGTAGACAGTTAAGCAGATATGTATCAACTGTGTGGTAAATGCAATGAGAAATATTCTGGATGGAAAGACTTTGAGCAAGAGCTAATATCTAGAAAATGAGAAAGGCCGGGTGCAGTGGCTCACACCTGGAATCCTAGCACTCTGAGAGGCCAAGGTGGGTGGATTGATTGAACTCATGAGTTCAAGACCAGCCTAAGCAAGAGTGAGACCCCTTGTCAAAAAATAGCCGAGTTTTGTGGCATAGTCCCATCTACTCAGGAGGCTGAGGCACGATGATCACTGGAGCCCAAGAGTTTGAGGTTGCTGTGAGTTGTGACACCATACCACCAAGGTCAACAGTGAGACTCTGTCTCAAAAAAAAAAAAAAAGGTAAAGAAAAGTAAATGAGAAAGTATCTCAGGGGATGAATATAGACCAATTCAGCTTGAGCCACAGTTTCATGAAAGATGAAACTTTTTTGAAAGATGGCCGTAGAGGCTTATTTAAGAATGTAGACCAGGTACAGCGGCACACACCTGTAGTCCCAGCTACTTGGGCAGCTGAGTCCAGCCAGAGCAACACAGCAAGACCCCCGTCTCTTAACAACCGGCAATGATTTTAAAAATTCAACCATGGAGTCTTATTTACTGTCTCTCTGAGATGCTAATATTCATTTATTAATGTTAACTGGACTCATGCCATTCTAGTTAACTTTATTATTTTTCTTTGGTTCGGATGCTGCTAACATCTAGCTGCTATTTTGGCTTGTACTTACTGTGCAGCACACTGTGAGATACAGAGTAATGAAAGGTGTAAATGATGGCATCCAGCAGAGAAGTTCAGGCCAGGTTTATTTGAAAGGGAAGGATGACCCACTGGGCAATCAGAGGTGACAGCTGCACCCTGGGGGCAGTTAGAGACCACTTTTATATGGGGTGGTAGGGGTGGGCAAATTCCACAGCCCACCTGGGAAGTTAGGGTCTTTGGCACTGGACTTCCAGGAGGTGGGGCTACCCAGATCCTTTGTGTTTTTGTCTTAAGAGGAGAGGGGGAGGGGAAAGGGTTTGTGTGTGGCTGCAGTTATGGCCCCCAACAAGTAACATAGTTGTAAATAGCATACATGTGCTTGAGGATCAGAGGAGTGAATGCCACAGTCCAGCTTTTCCTAGGTCATAAAGGTTGCTTACCTGTAAGTTCCTTTGAAACCCAAGGACAGCTAGACTTCAGCATAAGAAAAGTCAGTTAAAATTAGACATTTTAAAACCAGATTTTTTTCTCTTTGGAGTAGAATCCTTAATAAATAAAACAGATTTTTTTTTTTTTTTTTAAAGCAACACTACTTTGCTTGGAAAGTTTGAGTAAGTGGCCTAGAGCTTACTTCCTAGTACTTATCAGCCTAGTAAGCCTAGTACTTTCCAGCCTTCTTTGTACTTCCTCCCACTTTTCCCATGGCCTCTGAGGCACTTCCAAGGACTCTAGGACCCTAAACTTACAGTTCAGCAATCAGTGGTGTAGTTGGTTTTAGGTTCATTTTGCCCATAGTATATGATTAATTTTCCT
Organism: Loris lydekkerianus; assembly: GCA_963574355.1. Classification (NCBI taxonomy): domain Eukaryota; kingdom Metazoa; phylum Chordata; class Mammalia; order Primates; family Lorisidae; genus Loris; species Loris lydekkerianus. The sequence goes on along the minus strand of CAUYPK010047045.1, from coordinate 6,758 downwards.
TTAAAAATTGTGAATTATACCTGGGTATGGTGGCTCACAGCTACCTAGCCTAGCACTAGCCTAGCACTTTGTGAGACTGAGGCAAGAGAATCACTTGAGACCAAGAGTTCCAGACTAGCCTGAGCAAAAGCAAGACCCTCATCTCTACAAAAAAATATAAAAATTAGCCAGACATGATGGCTTATGCCTGTAGTACCAGCTGCTGAGAAAGCTGAGGCAGAAGGATTGCTTGAGCCCAAAAGCTTGGGGCTACGATGAAGTATGATGTGGCCATTGCACTCTAGCCTGAGTGACAGAGCGAAACCCTGTCTCAAAAAAAAAAAAAAAAAAAAAAAATTATGAATTACATTTAAAAACTCAATTTTTGTTTAAGGTTCTGGGTCTAGTAATTTATTGCTATCTTTCTCCCCTAGGATACACTCCTGCTCTTAACTCTCTTTCTAAAGGCAAACCTCAGAATTTTTGTATACTTTTGTGGATATAAGATTGATCTAGGGGCAAGTGTGCCTAAAAGCTCTCTGCTTACAGAAAAGAAAAAACTTTTTATCATGAACTAGAACTTATTTAAGGACTCTGTCTTGAGCTTAGACTGTTTCTTTTTATTCATTAGATTTGTCTGCCTCTGCTCATTCCAAGGTGGTGATTTTCACAGTCAACTCTTTGGGTAGTTCTCAGTCCTACCTAGATGTGGTACAGAGCAATGTTGATATGTTCAGAGCCCTTGTCCCAGTTCTGGGACATTATAGTCAACAGAGTGTCCTGCTTGTTGCATCTCAACCAGGTAAAAGGCTTTTATTTTTTCTAAGTCTTTATTTTAAATTAATGTGATGATCCAATGCATCAGTAGAATTGCTATTACTAATAAAAGCCATAAATCTTTAGATTATAAAGGGATGGCTAGAATAATCAGTAAAATTGCCCTTATAATGAACAATCTTTCCACATCCTGTCAATCAGTTACTTCTTATTACTGGCATTAACTAGAAGGTTACAACTTAAAAGTTTTTTATGAAATGTGATACTATGTTCCAGGTTGTTAGCCGTATCTTCCTCAGTGAGAAAAAATGCAGTGACCTATATGAAAGATATTTTGTTGACTCTGATGTATCACAAAATGTTAGTGAGCATGTCAGAGTACATTTTTAACATTTTGTAATTTGAAAATTGTTTTCGACTGTTTTACTTTCAAAAGCAATATTTTCAAAGAAATTATTTGGTGCTGAACTCAAGTTGGTGATCAGATTTTTTAAACGTTCCAAATAAAGGGATTTGGTATGCATTTCACTTGTTCTTCCTGTAGCAGTTAGTTAAGGAACATTGGTCTCTTTAATTCCTGACATGCTTTTGGCACGTAAGAAAGATGTAGGGCTCGGCACCTGTAACTCAGCGTTTAGGGTACCAGTCACATACACTGAGGCAGGCGGGTTTGAACTCAGCCCAGGCCTGCTAAACAATAATGACAACTGTGACAACAACAGCAACAAAAAATAGCCAGGTGTTGTGGGGCACCTATAGTCCTAGCTACTTGGGAGGCTGAGACAAGAGAATCGCTTGAGCCCAGGAGTTTGAGGTTGCTGTGAGCTGTGACACCACAGCACTCTACTGAGGGCAACATAAGTAAGACTCTATCTCAAAAAGAAAGAAAGAAAGAAAAGAAAATAGTAGATAGTAGTTGTGTTTTCATTCATAATGCTATACTGCGTAGTGGTGGTATATGAACCAATATTTTAATTTACAGGTAGAAATTTAGCTTAAGTTGAATATAAAAGAGAACCTGATCATTGTATGTTTATAAGAAATTATTTTCTGGCCTTCTATACCCAATTTTTATCCTTCCTGCTTAACCACTCTAGGAAATTATCTATTTTCCACCCCAAACTATTTATATTTAACAACAAAGTTATGTAAAATCTTGTTGCAGCCTGGTTAGTGTTTCTAAAACACAATGAAAATATGTTATGCTCCAGTGCATTTAGGACCTAAGAAGAGTCTATAGAAACTGTAACATACTTTATTATAAATATTTGTGAGCTAGTCTAGAAATACATTTTTTAATCTTTACATTTTCACCTTTTATGCAATATTTAGTGGAAATCATGACCTATGTGACATGGAAACTGAGTGCATTTCCTGTAAATCAAGTGATTGGAATTGGATGCAATCTGGATTCACAGAGATTACAATACATTATTACAAAGGTTTTGAAGGCACAGACTTCAGGCAAGGAAGTATGGGTTATTGGTGAGCAGGGAGAAGACAAAGGTAAGACTTAACATTTCTAGGCTCCAAATGCTCCTGGACACTACACATTAATCCATAGGACCCTAGGCAAGGACAGAAAACAAGAACTTGCAGTAGATAGATTATTGTAATGACTATCTAAGGATTTAAACAAATCCATACCCAACATGGACCAAACCTTCTGGTCCATGTTGATCTCTTGCTTGGCTGGTTATTGCAAATCTCCCAGTTACTTTGCTCTTTTCCCTCTAGTTGACCCCATAAATGATATGAAATTAATAGTAATGTTAGCCAAAACTTACATAATATTTACTGTATGCTCTTACACTTCAATTCAATCTTCTTAAAATGTATTTGTCATTTCAAAATCTTTCAGGAGCTTCCTCTGGCCAACCCATGAAATTTCTTTGCTTAGCACTTAGGGAGCCCCAAAATAAAAGCTGGATCTTCCTTTTTGATTATGATTATGGAGGTAACCATAATTAGAAAGCTGGAAAGGACCATCTATTACTTTTGCTTTAGGGAGTCAGCCAGGAGCCTATAGCTTTTAGGGTCAAAGAATGACTGGAACCCAGATCTTGTGGCCTCCCAGGCTCACTTCACGGGGACCTTTACCCACTACATTTACCTCCCCTATAATTCCTTCCTCCTCTCTGCCATCATATTTAAATTTCATCCTTTAAGATCTAAGTCAAACCCCCTTTTACACAACAAAGGCTTTTCTGATCAGATCTCTCCGCAGTGATTTCTTCACTTCTTTAGACTGAAAGCTATTTAGGTCTATATGGTAATTAACTTCATACCATCTCATGACATTTCTTCTATCCTTGTACTGCTGCATGTTCTTACCCAATCAGATTTTTGTATGTACACCTTCTCCTTGAAATAATAAATTATTAAGCTCCTCTTTTAGCTGAAAAATGTGTAACTTTTCACATTGAAAAAAATTATATAGTACCAGATAAAAGTCTCATTTCTATGCTAGCTGCTCTATCCTTTCCTCCTAGGGATAATCACAGTTACCAGTTTCTTGTATAATCTTCCAGAAATACCATGTACATAGGCAAACACATATATGAAAGAGACTTCATACATCATTTTCTACCTTCCCTTTTACTTATCAAAATCTCTTGGAAATGATTCTATAATAACATATGTAGATCTCATTCATTCTTTTTAATTACTGGATATACTGTAATTTATTTAACCAGTCCCTCCAATAAATTAGTTCTTGAGGAATGAATATAAGAACATTTTGAAATATGGTTGTATATTTCAAATCATAAAGAGAAAATAAAGGATGGTATGACTTGATAATGTCCCTCCCACCAACCTAGTATATCTGGGTGAAGGAAGAAAACAATTTGATAGCATTTAATTGTGAGCTCTTCAGACAGGAACAATTTAAAAACCTATCAAAAGCACTCCATGCTTGATTAAATGCCCCTTTATCTCAAATGTAGGAATTTCTTTTCAGAAACATTAATTGAGCACTTGCTTTGCTCAATAAACACTGTGCTGACTGCTGTTAGAACTATATAGATATGTAAGAATGTGGTACAAGAAATGACTAAAAGGTGGTATTGACTTGTTACAACAGAGATCCAAGAGAAGCAGAATAAAAGCACAGAGAAGAAATGTGGTAATTCTGTGAGGTCCCACACAGGAACTAGAAATAGAGAGATGTTCTATTTCTAGGGATGTGTGAACTATGATCACTTAAATACAGTGTTAAATAATATTTGACATATATAATGTATGTATAAGTTTTAAAACATAATAATTAGACAAATATTCATGACGTTGCACTAAATCAGGAACATTATCAATACCACTGATGCTATTTCTATACTTCTTCCCACTCTTTCTCCCTGTCTGCCATCTAGAAGTTCCATCAGATCACTTTTTATCCTGCTGTCTACTCTTGTTGCAGAGATAAATTATATCCATGGATAGTTAGGTATACTTACTTTGGCTCTGGAACCCAGAAAATGGATTAGAAGCTCCCTCTGCTGGTTTCATTGCAGATACCAACTGATTATATTTTCTCTTAAGTGTACACAGAATAGTAATATTAATTATTTGTTATTAAGTACCTACTATGTATATTGAATGCTTTGCATATGTAATTTAAATTTTAAATATACCCTGTGAAGAAAATGGCAGTTTTCCAAATTTAGAGATGAGGAAACTTAAAAGTCAATGAGAGTAAGCAATTTGCCCAAGATTACCTATCTAATAAGGGCAGACCTGAGATATCTGGTCTTACCCCAAATCTGTGTTCTTTCTTGCTGTTACTTAATTTACTTAAAGCATTTGATGCAGTGTCTGGAACAGAGTAAACATTCAGCAAATGTTTATAGTGATCAGCAAAGATGATGGATAGAAAATTGGCAGAAGGAAATATAAAACTATGCTTTGAAGTAAAGCAACATTAGGATTTGGAAACAGTTATAAGAATAGCAGTTGTGGGGGCAGCGCCTGTGGCTCATGGAATAGAGTGCCAGCCCTATATATGGGAGGCAGCGGGTTCAAACCCAGCCCCAGCCAAAAACTGCAAAAAAAAAAAAAAAACCCAAAAAACAAAAAATGAATAGCAGTTGTGTATGTGAAATTATTATTTTCAAGTATTTCAGAGACAAATGACAACTGCAGCCTGAGGAGGAATCACATAGGATATAAAACCTTTAGGATCTATATTTCCTGCTTCCCACCCCAGCTTCATCTTCTGCCATACCACCAAGCATTCTGTGCTAGTCAGATGGTTGAGCCGTTTCCTGAATGGTTTAGGCACTCTCATACCTCCTTGCCTTAGCACATGCTGCCTCCTTGCACATGCTGCCTCCTTTTCCTGAACACTCATTCACTTGGCTACCTGCTGCTTACTCATCAGGACTGGACTTGAGTGCCACCTTACCTGGGAAGCCTTCCTTAATTCTTCAGGTTAAGAAAGTTTATGCATCTATTATACCCATTATTGCACTGTTATAATTCCTTATCTGTCTCACTAGCCTGTAAGCTCCTTGAGCTTGCAATGGCCTCAGTAAATGCCTTCTGGCACAAACAAATGATCCTGACACCACCTTGTTGTAACCAAAGGTCATTCATTACACCACACCAAATTAGATGGTTAGCAGAACCATAAGCTTTGGAGCTGCTATTTTCAACTGTGTTGTTGCAATTATGTTATATACAAGCTACAGATAACCCCTGCTAGAGGTGTTTTAGAAATGCACAGGCTGGACTTCAGAACAGAGTCTTAGATTATCTGCTTTGGGCATGGGGTGAGTGTTCTATGTAGTAGAAAAGAGTTATTAAATGGAATTTTTCGAGACTCTTCTAAAAAAAAAATAAGATTTTTTCATTACAATTTTTGGGGCCCAGGATTGCTATTGTTATTTAGTGGAACCAAGGATCAATTTTGATTAAATATTCAAATGGCTAAAGTAGGGTGGATATAGATTTAGGAAGTTTGAAGGGCTGGGCAGTAAACAAATACATGAAAGAATTAAGTCTATCTAAACTTTTAGAAAATTCTCTCCTAATGTTCTGGTGTTCTGTAGCACTATAAGGTTACTATGATTAACAGCAGTTTATTATGTATTTTCAAGTAGATGGAAGAGTAGATTTTGAATGTTTCTGACACAAATGATAAATTTTGGAGGTGAGGGATATGCTAATTACCCTGATTTGATCATTACACAACACATACATGTGTCAGAATATCACACTGTACTCCATAAATACATAGGTCATTACAAAAGCTTTGAGATACACAAAAATGAAGAAATACAAAATCCACGCAGATGGAAACAAATGAAGCCATCCCCACAACTCCAATAAGCCAAGCAAGTTGCATCTGGCACAGGTAAATCAGAAAGGATGCTGTCAACTGTGTTTCTTGCAAGTGAAATAATAGACCATAACAGTCTGTCTCAAACTTTCATAGTGACCTGCATATGTAAATTACTATATGTCAATTAAAAATAATAAAAGTGTAAAACAAGTCTTGAGGATTAAAATTCTAGTGACTGTTTTACAATCAAGTTTGAACACAGTGAAGCTTTCTTTCTCACTCTGAACATTCTTTTCTTATGGCTCTTTTTTCTTTCTTTTTTTCTTACGGATTTATAAAGTCAGGACTCAAAGGAAAGATAAAGGATGTGAGATCTCTCTCCTCCCTCTCTCATATATATGAGGTCTGACAATTATGTTCATGAACTGCCGCCATGCACTTACATTGGCAGCTCTATACAAACAACTTGGTAAGGTTTCCTAATCTTGGTGTATCAGCGTCTCACAGCTCTGTTCATGTCGATGTGTGGAGCAGGGTCTCCCTGAGTGATATTCATTATTTTTATTTATTTATTTATTTATTTTTTATTATAGATAAAAATATGCACCATAGATGTGGCCCAACCCATCACCCTCCCTCCACCCAAACCTCCCCCCTCCCTTCCCCTTCCTTGGTCCTTTCCTCAAAGTCTTGTGGTATAGTTGGGTTATAGCCTTCATGT